>VWZI01005511.1:0-43591 GCA_013396835.1 Psilopogon haemacephalus
CTGATCCTTGTGGTCCTTTCCAACCCTGACTGATTGTAGGATTCTTTTCCTCTGTGCTGCTCTCTAAACTTTCCTAGTTGCTGATCTGTTCCCGGTGAAAATGGATGGAGGTGGAGGTATTAAAGTTGCTTAAATTTCTCTGTGTTAAAGAAAACCTTAATGGCTAAAGTACATAAATGCAGGGCAGGGGAGAGACCTGAATTAGTGCCCAGCTGAGAGAAAAGCTGCAGTGCGAGCTCAGTGATCAAATATTAATAAAAATAATATAATGAGTGCATTTAGCTTCAGTAGGTGCTTCTTTGTATGCCATATGTGCTTACTGTGTGACTTCAGCTGAAAATTAGCCCTTTGAGTAGCTGCCCTTGGATTATGTGCAGCATTACTGCTCCAGCTGGAAAACAGCAGCTCTTCTTGGAAATGCAAACTCCTTTAGGCTCTCCAGGATGTCTGTGTTGCTCTGGGCACTATGGAACTGCTTTCTTAAAGCATGAAGGGTGCCTGGTGGGTTTGGTAGAACTAAGCACAGGATCAGAATTAAGACTTGATGTCTAAATATTTGAAATTTCTTGGAAAGATAGAAAGGAGGAGTTGGAACCTGTGGACACCATTGAGTTCAACCCCACTGCCAAAGCAGGATCACCCAGGGCAGGTCATGCAGGTGGGGCTTGAAAGTCTCCAGAGAAGCAGACTCCGAAAGATCATCTCAGCAGCACCCTCACATCAAAGAAGTTTCTCCTTATGTTGAGGTGGAACCTCCTGGGTTTCAGCTTGTACCCATTAGGAGAACAGGCTGAGGGAGTTGGGACTTTTCAGCCTGGAGAAGAGAAGGCTTCCAGGAGACCTTAGAGCAACCTTCCAGCATCTGAAGGGGGCTACAGGAAGGCTGGGGAGGGACTGTTCACAAGGTCTTGTAATGACAGGACGAGGGGGAATGGGTTCAAACTGGCAGAGGGGAGATTTGAGTGGGATGTTAGGAGGAAGTTCTTCACAGTGAGGGTGGTGAGACACTGGCACAGGTTGCCCAGGGAGGTTGTGGCTGCTCCCTCCCTGGAAGTGTTCAAGGCCAGGCTGGATGAGGTCTTGAGCATCCTGATCTAGTGGGAGGTGTCCCTGCCTATGGCACAGGGAGGTTAGAACTGGATGATCTTTGAGATCTCTTCCAACCTAAACCATTCTATGATTATGTAGTGGGTTTGCAGTGACCTGCCCCCCCACCTTTTGANGTAAAATAGAAATACAGACACCACACCCCTCCTGGAGACCAAAATCCCCAAGAGAGGGAAACCAAACTCCCCCGTACCACCTTTCCCTCCTCCCCCCAGCTTTATCTCACCACTTGATGATGCTGCAGATAAGCTGAAGATTGGTCAGAAAGATTAGTGGCAGGAAGGAATGAATGGTTTTAGTAATTTTACTCTGAATTAGTTCAAAAGCAGAGAGACAAAGAAAAAGCTGCTGAAGCCTGCCCGACCCAGAGCCGACTGAACTGCGCAAGCACACTGCCTTATCTGGATGTTTTGGGAACATTCTCAAAACAACCTGCTTTTCTCTCAGTCAAAACTGGGTGAAGGGACACAGTGTTTAATTTCTCACTCTCAGGCAGCAGTCTAATTTCTCACACAAATTCTCCAATTAGCTCAAACCAACACAGATTACCACTTGTCCTATCATAGCACACCACTGAACAGAGCCTGGCTCTTTCTTGACACCACTCCTCAGATGTTTGTAACCATGGATCAGATCTTCTCTCAGCCTTCTCTTCTCCAGACTAACCAGCCCCAGGGCTCAGCCTTCCCTCATCACCCTCATAGCCTCAGTTGGACTCCCTCCAGTATATCCCTGCCCCAGCTACTTTTGAAATATTTTCATTAAAAGCTTTTCCACTGTAGCTGGGTTTAGATTTGTGATTCCCATCTGGAATCCAGTAATTAACAGTACTGAATCCCACTCTGTAGGAGCAAGTCATTGATACTTTTTTTGGTGGTGTCATACTCTCCAGTGGATGACACTAGCATCAGCAAGCTGTAGGAATCAAAAGAGCCCTGGGGCTTTTTAATCTGGAAAAGAGAAGGCTGAGAGGGGATCTTTTAATGTCCATCAATATCTGAGGGGGTGAGGGTCAAGAGGAAGGTGCCAGGCTCTTCTCGGTGGTGCCCAGAGCTAGGTCAAGGAACAGTTGGTACAAGCTAGAACCCAGGAGGTTCCACCTCTACGTGAAGAGAAACTTCTTTGGTGTGAGGCTGCTGGAGCCCTGGAGCAGAGGGCCCTGAGATGTTGTGCAGTCTCCTTCTCTAGACACATTCAAGCTCCATCTGGATGCATTCCTGTGTGACCTGCCCTAAGTGGGCCTGCTTTGGCAGGGGGGGTTGGACCCAGTCTTCAGAGGTCTCTTCCAACCCCTACTATTCTGTGATTCTGTGGTCTTACCATGGGTTTATACAAATGCTTACTTCAGATTGCAGTCTCTAAAAAGAAAATTAATGATGCTCAGATATGATCTCACAGAATGGTAGGAGCTGAAAGGGACCTCTGGAGATCAAGTCCAACCCCCCTGCCAAAGCAGGGTCACCGAGGAACACATCCAGATGGGGCTTGAAAGTGTGCAGAGAAGGAGACTCCACAACCTCTCTGGGCAGACTGTTCCAGTGCTCCATGACCCTTACATTAAAGAAGTTCTTCCTCATGTCTAGATGGAGCTTCTGACGTTCAAGCCTGTGCCTGTTACCCCTGCCCCCCTCCCATTACAAACTCTGTTTTGCATGGCAGGCAGAGAATAGCCCTGCACTTGTTCAGCCTGTGTGCTGTTACCAGCTGCTGAGTTCACAGATACAGCAATCAGGAGCTTAAGCTAACAAGCCCCTTTCCAAGTTGGAAATGATGCTGTGTGCAGAAAATGACCCCAGGGCTGGCCCCTGATATTTGATCTGCTTTGGGATTCAGATTGGTGGCTGACCAAAGCTGTGCAGCAGTGGGCTGAGAGACTTGCATGTGCTGCTTAGCCAGCTCCTGGGCCAGAGAAGCAGAGCCTCACAGCAGATGAGAGCCCAAAGAGAGGGAGGTCAGACAGAGAAGGTGGATCAGTGCTTTTTGCAGTAGGTTGGGATCACAGAAGGCAGTGAGGAAATGGCACAAAGGAGGGAACATGGCATGAGGGGGATGCAGTAAGTGGCCTAGAAGCTATAGTGGGCAGATAATTTGGACTCCTTAATAACCCCTTCCTTTTCCAGTGGTGCTGCTGTTGAACTCCAGCCAGTAGCTATGCACCAAGCACCATGCAGCTGCTTCACCCCGGTCAGATGGGGAGGAGAACTTGGGGGAAAGACAAAAAAAAAAAAAAAAAAGCAAAACTTGTGGGTTGAGCTAAGAATAGTTTAATAGTTTAAATAGACTAAAATGTGGCAGTAATAACAGTAGTGCTGAAAACAAACCCAAGGAAGGACAAGAGATGCTCACTGCAGTTGCTCCTGCTGACCAGTGCTTGAGCAGTGATCAGCTCCTCCTGGCCAGCTCCCCCAGTTTACGTACTGGATATGATGTCCTGTGGTAGAGAACATCCCTTTGGCCAGTTTGGGTCATCTGTCTTGGCCATGCTCCATCCCAACTTCTTCTGCTCACTTTGCAGAGCATGGGGAACTGAAGTCCTTGACCCAAGAGAAGCAATGACTGAACAGCAGCACATTACAGCATCTTAAAGCCAAATCACAGCACTGTGTCACCTACTAGAAAGGGACTAACTGCCTCAGCTGGAAGCAGAGCAAGTGGGTAGGCTGCTTTGCTAAGGCTGTGCAGGACTTGCTGGTGCATTTCTAGGTTAGTTGGCAAGGGGTGTTGAGCTGAAAATGTCTTTTACAAGTTGCTGGGTGGCAGGGCAGGCTGGCTGCTTCCAAAGTCGTGTCTCTCCTGAATGCAGGAGCACTCTTCTGTTTCTCTCTGTTAAGATTGAAGCTGCATGATCCATATTGTCCACTTTCTCCTTCCTGCCTCCCAAAACCCAATGCTAGATTGAATTAAGTTCAAAACCAGTAGGCATATCTGTTTGCTGTGGTGCTGGGAGGAACAGGCTAGCACAGGTACCAGGGCTGGAGTGAGCTAGGTGGGGTTGTGGCTGAAAATTGTCTTACTCCCTTTCCTTTTGTGGTCAGGTGCTTTGTAGAATAACAGCCCCTGTTTGTAGGCTTGAAAGGAAGGCTCCAGGGAGACCTTAGAGCAGCCTTCCACTACCTGAAAGGGACTACAGGAGAGCCAGAAGGGACTTTTGACAAGGGCTTGGGAGTGACAGGGTGAAGGACAACGGCTTTGAGCTGGGAAAGGGCAGACATAGACTGGTGATTAAAAAGAAATTCTCAACAGTGAGGGTGGGGAGACACTGGCACAGGTTGCCCAGGGAGGTTGTGAATGCTCCCTCCCTAGATGTGTTCAAGGCCGGGCTGGATGAGTCCTTGAGTGACCTGTTCTAGTGGGAGGTGTCCCTGCCTATGGCACAGGGGTTTGGAACTGGCTGAGCTTTGAGCTCCCTTCCAACCTAAACCATACTACAATTGGTGGAAAACTGCCACTAGCTCTGCTGAAAAGATCATGAAGGAAAAGCAGCATGAGGTGCAGCAGTCTACTCTGAACCCACAAACCAGTCCTTAAGCCAAAGCTCATTTCCATTCCAGCTGGCCAGGGAACTCCCCTCCACTCTACCAAATCTCAGCCTGCTCTGCTGTGCTTTTATCACCTGCAGGTGATGGCAGGGGGGTTGGAGGTGAACAATCTTTGGGTTTCCTTTCAACCCAAACCATTCAGTGCATCTGACCATGTGAAAACAAAAGGGATGCAGAAGCAGAGTTCTCTAAATTTGAAATTCACTTTTTTTCATTTAATAATTTTCCAGCTTTTTTCCTGTGCTTGTGGATTTCTTTAAAAGTAACCCAAACCAAATAAACAAGTCACAAGAAGGACATGGAACTTTTGGTGAGAGTCCAGAGCAGAGCCACGAAGATGATCAGAGGGCTGCAGCAGCTCTGCTCTGAGGACAGCCTGAGAGAGCTGAGGCTCTGCAGCCTGCAGAAAAGAAGGCTTCCAGGAAAACTTGGAGTGGCCTTGCAGGATCTGAAGGGGGCTGCAGGAGGGCTGGGGAGGGACTATTGACAAGGTCTTGTAATGACAGGACGAGGAGGAATGGGTTTAAACTGGCAGAAGGGGATATAAATGGGATGTTAGGAGGAAGTTGTTTGCAGTGAAGGTGGTGAGACACTGGCAGAGGTTGCCCAGGGAGTCTGTGGCTGCTCCCTCCCTGGAGGTGTTCAAGGCCAGGCTGGATGAGGCCCTTGAGCAATCTGTGCAGGTGGGAGGTGTCCCTGCCCATGGCAGGGGCATTGGAGCTGGACAATCTTTGGGCCTCCTTTCAACCCAAACCATTCTGTGCATCTGACCATGTGAAAACAAAAGGGATGCAGAAGCAGGGTGCTCTAAATTTGAAATTCACTTTTTACATTCAGTAATTTTCCAGCTGTTTTCTTGTGGGCTGTGAGTTTCTTTAAAAGAAAACCAAACCAAATAAACAAGTGACACTTGGCAGTTAAACTTCTTACCCAGGACTTGGGACATCAACCCAGGCAGCAGTTGGCAGACATGAAAGGCAGAGCAAACTTTGAGATTACAGCATCCTTCACTCTCAGTTTGTTGGCAGATTTAAAGAGTGAAATCAAAAGAGCTCTTGTGGCCAGGGCATGAATATTTACAGATCATCTTACAGCAGAGACCTTTGTAAACCTTCTTCTGTGCTATGGGAAAATGGAAAGGAAGTAGAAAGAAAAGCAGCTTGGTGGACTTGTTTGCAGTGTAATGCATCTATCTACATGGCAAAAAGCAGATGATTTGACTTGGAGCTTCTGAGGATTAAGGGAATGGAGAGCCTGAGGGAGCTGGAGCTCTCCAGCTTGCAGAAGAGGAGCCTGAGGAGTGACCTCATTCATGTTTATAAATATTTAAAAGCTGAGTGCCCAGAGGCTGGAGCCAGCTCTGCTGGAGGATGCCCAAGGACAGCACAAGGGCCAGTGGGTGGAACCTGAAGCATAGGAAGTGCCATGGAAACATGACAAGGATTTTTTTTTCCCTGTGAGGGTGCCAGAGCCCTGGAACAGGCTGCCCAGGGGGGTTGTGGAGTCTCCCTCTCTGGAACTACTCAAGACCTGCCTGGATGTGTTCCTGCATGATCTGCTCTAGGTGATCCTGCTGTGGCAGAGGGGTTGGACTGGACGAGCTTTGGAGGTCTCTCCCAGCCCCTGACATTTTGTGATTCAAATGTTTTATGTTGTCTCTTCATCCAGATTCCAGATTCCAGCCCCCTATTATGGCTGGCAGTGGGTCCAGATCAGGACCATCCAGTGGGTTGTCCATGAAATCCCAGCTGCAGATCACTGGTAAGCCTTTTGAAAGGATCTCTCTTTTCTGGGTAGCAATATGGAAGTGTTTTTAAACTCTACTTACTGCTGTGTCGCATTCCAAGAAGTTCTCAGCTGTACAAAACCCATGAGAAACTGCAGAGTAAATCTGATGCTGTGATGTCATCATTGCTTGGCAGAAATAAAAGCAATTCAGGCTTTAGCTGAATTGTATTTTGGAATGATTCACTTAGGGGTAAAAGGGGAGGCGGGGGGGGAAGAAAAGCCTAAAGGAAGGGAATAATTGTTTTGAATGGTTTTATTCTTATTTTGGGATGCTGTTAAGTGAATGGTCACAGAACATGTGACAGTGGCTGTGATGCTGCTTCCAGTTCCAAACACCTGACACAATACTGAGTCTATCACTTTCTCCTGACAATCTTTTTTACACCTCAAGCTAAGTGGATCTGAACTGCTCTGCATTGAATGTCACTGATTGCTTCTCCCTTGTTACGTGTTCTGGTGACCACCATTGTCAAGAGGCTTTAGGCAAAGTGAGCAATGGTGTCAGCACACCTGAGGGGAGGGATGCCATCCAGAGGGACCTGGCCAGGCTGCAGTAGTGGGCTCAGGTGAACCTCATGAGGTTCAACAAGACCAAGTGCAAGGCCCTGCACATGGTTGAGGCAATCCTTGGTGTCAGTACAGACCAACGTAGAAAGGGATTCAGAGCAACCCCACAGGGAGGGATTTGGGGGTAGTGGTGGATGAAAAGCTGAACATGAGCTGGCAATGTGCCTTTGCAGCCCAGAAAGCCACCTGTACCCTGGACTGCATCAAAAGAAGTGTGGCCAATAGGTCAGGGGGAGTCATTCTGCTACTCTGGTCAGACCCCATCTTGTGTACTTCATCCAGCTCCAGAAAGATGTGAACTTCTTGGAGCAGAGGAGAACCACAAAGGTGGTCAAAGGGCTGGAAAACCTCTGCTACAGGGACAGGCTGAGGGATTTGGAATTGCTCACCCAGGAGAGAAGGCTCCAGAGAGACCTTTTTGCAGCCCTCTGATACTCAGAACAGGAGTGATGTTCCTCAGGGCTCAGTGTTGGGACCACTTCTGTTTAACATCTTAATAAGGGCACTGCGTGGATCAGCTCACAGACCACACCAGGTTGTGTGGGAGTCAACCTGCACCAGGGTAGGGAGGCTCTACAGAGAGGCTTGGGTAGATTGGATCCACAGCAAATATTAATGGGGTGAGCTTCAACAAGGCCAAGTACCAGTTCCTGCACCTAGAATCATAGAATGAGTCAGGGCTGGAAGGGACCACAAGGATCAGCCAGTCCCAACCCCCTGCCATGCCCAGGAACACCCTACCCTAGAGCAGGCTGCCCACAGCCTCTGCCAGCCTGGCTGCAAACACCTTCAGGGATGTGACCCCAACCACCCCCCTGGGCAACCCATTCCAAGGTCTCACCACTCTCATGGTGAAGAACTTCCTCCTCACATCTAATCTGAATCTCCCCATCTTAACCTGGGCCACAACAACCCCAAGCAACACTCCAGGCTTGGGGCAATGTGGCTGGAAACTGCCTGGCAGAAAGGGACCTGGGGGTGGGTCTAATGGGCAAGCAGCTGAATAGGAGGCAGCAGTGCCTGGGTGGCCAATGGCATCCTGGCTGGGATTAGAAGTGCTGTGCCCAGCAGGTGAGTGGTTGGACTTGATGGCCTCAGAGGTGTTGAAAGGTCATTTACATGTGGTGCTTGGGGGTATGGTTTAGGGGTGAACTTTGTAGAGTAAGGTCAGTGGTTGGACTTGGTGATCCCTGGTGTCTTTTCCAACCTTTGAGAAGGCTGAGCAGCAGGACAAGGGAGGTGGTTTTTCCCCTCTCTGCTCTGCTCTGCTGAGACCCCAGCTGGAGCACTACATCTGGTTTTGTGGCCCCCAGCACAAGAAAGACATGGAACTTCTGGAATGGGTCCAGAGGAGACCACAAAGATGATCAGAGAGCTGGAGAACCTCACTTGTGGGGACAAGCTGAGGCGGTTAGGGCTGTTCAGCCTGGAGAAGAGAAGACCTCAGAGCAGCCTTCCAGTAGCTGAAGGGGCTTCAGAAGAGCTGGAGAGGGACTTTTGCCAAGGGCTGGGAATGCCAGGATGAGGGACAATGGCTTTGAGCTGGGGAGAGGAGAGGATGAGAGTGGAGATGAGGAAGACATTTTTTAAAGTGATGGTGGGGAGAGACTGGCACAGGTTGCCCAGGGAGGCTGTGAATGCCTCCTGCCTGTACGTGTTCAAGGCCAGGTTAGATGAGGCCTTGGGCAACCTTTGCTGGTGGGAGGTGTCCCTGCTCATGGCAGGGGAGCTGGAACTGGATGATTTTTGGGGTCCCTTCCAACCCAACCCCTTCTGCAATTTCCCAGTTAATTTCTGCAAGGTGTCTGTCAGGCAGAGCGAGAGCTTCCTCCAGGAGCAGTTCAGAGCAGTTCACACTAAGCTCCTTCTCTAAATCTCTGGAGGAGCATGCACTATAAAGAGGAGCTAGGTAGATTAGCCAGATGGCCTCCAATTAGTCAGCTTTTTCTTATAAGGGAGCAGTGCAGCTGAGGCAGGTGATAAAAACACAGCAGAGCAGGCTGAGATTTGGTAGAGCGGAGGGGAGTTCCCTGCCAGCTGGAATGGAAATGAGCTTTGGCTTAAGGACTGGTTTGTGGGTTCAGAGTAGACTTCTGCACCTCATGCTGCTTTTCATAGAATCATAGAATAGTTTAGGTTGGAAGACACCTCAAAGCTCAGCCAGTTCCAACCCCCCCTGTGCCATAGGCAGGGACACCTCCCACTAGATCAGGATGCTCAAGACCTCATCCAGCCTGGCCTTGAACACCTCCAGGGAGCAGCCACAACCTCCCTGGGCAACCTGTTCCAGTACCTCACCACCCTCACTGTGAAGAACTTCCTCCTAACATCCCATTTAAATCTCCCCTCTGCCAGTTTGAACCCATTCCCCCTCATGCTGTCATTACAAGACCTTGTGAACAGTCCCTCCCCAGCCTTTCTGTAGCCCCCTTCAGATACTGGAAGGTTGCTCTAAGGTCTCCTCAAAGCCTTCTCTTCTCCAGGCTGAAAAGTCCCAGCTCTCTCAGCCTGTCCTCATAGCAGAGCTGCTGCAGCCCTCTGATCATCTTGGTGGCCTCCTCTGGACTCTCTCTAGCAGTTCCATGTCCTTCTTGTGCTGGGGGCTGCAGAGCTGCAGACAGTGCTGCAGGTGGGGTGTGAGGAGAGCAGAGCCAAGGGGCACAATCCCCTCCCTTGCCCTGCTGCCCACAGCTGCTCTTGCTGCAGCCCAGCACACAGTTGCTGTCTGGGCTGTGTGTGCACACTGCAGGCTCATCTTGAGCTTCTCATCCACCCAGACCCCCAGGTCCTGTTCCTCAGAGCTGCTCTCCAGCCACTCACCACCCAGCCTGGAGTTGTGCTTTTCCTTCATGATCTTTTCACCAGAGCTAGTGGCAGTTTTCCTCTAATCATAATATGGTTTAAGTTGGAAGGGACCTCAAAGCTCAGCCAGTTCCAAACCACTGTGCCATAGGCAGGGACACCTCCCACTAGAACAGGTTGCTCACGGACTCATCAAACCTGGTCCTCAACACCTCCAGGGAGGTTGTGGAATACAGAAGCACAGAATGGGATGTTTGATCAAGGATGGTCAGGGGGCTGGAGCAGCTCTACTCTAAGAACAGGCTGAGAGAGTTGGGGCTCTGCAGCCTGGAGAACAGAAGAATGCCAGGAGACCTTCTTGTGGCTTTCCAGGATCTGAAGTGGGCTACAAAAAAGCTGGGGAGGGACTTTTTAGGCTATTAGAGAGTGCCAGGACTAGGGGGAATGGAGCAAAGCTGGAGGTGGGGAGATTGAGGCTGGAGGTGAGGAGGAAGTTGTTTGAGCATGAGAGTGGTGAGAGGCTGGAATGGGTTGCCCCTGCAGGGAGGTGTTTGGGGCCAGATCCCTGGAGGTGTTTTTGGCCAGGCTGGCAGAGGCTGTGTGCAGCCTGCTCTAGGGTAGGGTGTCCCTGGCCGTGGCAGGGGGGTTGGGACTGCCTGATCCTTGTGGTTTCTTCCAACCCTGACTGATTCTAGGATTCTAAGTTGTGCAGTGTGAGGTGCTGAGGTTCTGGGAGAGGTTGCCCAGGGAGGTGTTTTTGGCCAGGCTGGCAGAGGCTGTGGGCAGCCTGCTCTAGGGTAGTGTGTCTCTGGGCATGGCAGGCAGGTTGGAACTGGCTGATCTTTGTGGTGCCTTCTAACCCTGACTCATTCTACGATTCTGTTCTGTGAAATCTTACTGAGTAACTTCTTCTTTTTCTCTTTCTTAACAGTTATTTCAGCAAAACTAAAAGAAAAAAATAAGTGGTTTGGACCTAGCCCTTACGTGGAGGTCTCAGTGGATGGGCAATCAAAGAAGACAGAAAAATGCAACAATACAAATAGTCCTAAGTGGAAACAGCATCTCACAGTGTAGGTTTGATGGTTTGTTGTTTTTTGTGTTTTGTTTTCCCCCCCCAATTTAATTGAGCTAAATTAATGCAACCCTTCAGTCTATCATCAATTGCATCTTTATTTTAACAAGGCATTCAGTGTGGGGTGATATGAAGACATTTGGGGATTTTTTGGTGCCAATTATACTGCAGCCTGGAGAAGATGAGGCTGAGGGAGGGCTTCAGTTCTCTACAGCTCCCTGCAGGGAGGTTGCTATGAGGTGGGGTTGGGCTCTTCTGCCTGGTGTCAGGTGCTAGGATGAGAGGAAATGGCTTAGAACTGTGCCAGGTGAGGTTTAGGTTGGAGATCAGGAAAAAATGTTGTGATGGTTCAGGAGTTCCCTGCCCCTCCACACTTGGAAATTTACCCAGACTGGACTCAGCCAGGCTGGAAGTTAAGGAATGAAGCTTTCTATGCACAGCTTAGCTCTATGTGCAAGCAGATATTCACAATAGATTACAGATATTTATAGCAATGTACATTAAAAAGGTAATACAGAAACACAATGCCTCTCCCAGAGATCAGAGTCCCCAAGAGGGGTTCCCAACCACCCTTCCACCTTCTCCCCACCACCCAATTTTATCCCACGATCAGCCAGGGGGCTTAAAAGCCTCAAGAAAGTGAAGTGAGGGTAGAAATCATAGAATGATTTAGGTTGGAAGTGACTTCAAAGATCATCCAGTTCCAACCCCCCTGTGCCATAGGCAGGGACACCTCCCACTAGATCAGGTCACTCAAGACCTCATCCAGCCTGAACACCTCCAGGGAAGTTGTAGAGCACGGAAGCAGAGAATGGGATCTTTGATCACATTCTCTGCTTCTGTGCTCTACAACCTCCGTGGACAACCTGTGCCGGTGTCTCACCACCCTCACTGTAAAGAACTCCCTCCTAACATCCCATTTAAGTCTCCACTCTGCCACTTCAAACCCATTCCTCCTTGTCCTGTCATTACAAGACCTGGTCAATAGTCCCTCCCCAGACCTCCTGTAGCCCCCTTCAGATGCTGTAAGGCTACTATAAGGTCTCCTCAAAGCCTTCTCTTCTCCAGGCTGTACAGTCCCAACTCTCTCAGCCTGTCCTCATAGCAGAGCTGCTGCAGCCCTCTCAGCATCTTGGTGGCCTCCTCTGCACTGGCTCCAGCAGTTCCATGTCCTTCTTGTGCTGGGGGCTGCAGAGCTACAGACAGTGCTACAGGTGAGGTGTGAGGAGAGCAGAGCAAAGGGGGATCATGAGGGCAGCTCACACAGTCTGTGTGACCAGACCTTGTCAAGAGTACCTCCCCAGCCCTCCTGAAGCCTCCTTCAAATAGTGGAAGGCTACTATAAGGTCTTCTGGCAGCCTTTTCTTCTGCAGGCTGCAGAGCCCCAACTCTCTCAGCCTGTCCTCATAGCAGAGCTGCTGCAGCCCTCTCAGCATCTTCGTGGCCCTCGCTGTTGAGTTCTTCTTTGACTTGCTTCATTGGGAATGAAGAGAAACTGTTGTGGGAGTCAGGCTGTGGTAGTAAACCTGGAGCCAATTCTCCTGGGAAATAATCAAATTAGCACCCAAATTAATAACACATCCTGCTGCTGGAGGTGGTGAGGGAAGCTTTGGATTTGTTCAGCTGTGAAAGTTGGTAGTGTGTTCTTCTCTGGACAGTGAATGCACTATGAAGGCAGAAGTGTGCTGGCAAAATGGCTCTCTAGGGTAGGGTGTCCCTGGGCATGGCAGGGGGGTTGGAACTGGCTGATCCTTGTGGTCCCTTCCAGCCCTGACTGATTCTAGGATTCTAAATAATTCAGTTTTGTTGTCATCTCTGCTGTAAGTGTGTGGCAGCTTATTAGGGGATCTGCTACAAATACTTGGAATAATTCTTTTAGTGTTTCAGGGTATTTAATCTTTTATTTTTATAGGAATTCCTAATGTTTTCTGCCAGCCTCTTCAGAAAGCACATTTACTGTCTGCTCTCTCTCTCTCTCTGTGTGTGAGGAATCCTCACATCAGGGTATGCAGATGCTGGATGCTGATGGAGTGGGAACCTGCAAGAATCAATCCTGGCTGCACTCAGATGTTAGTTGTGAGCTGAGAGGCTTTCTGCAGACATTTCCCCTCAGATAATAGTAACAAACATAGTCTATGAAGAGCAGTCTTGGTTTACATAACGTCTAACCATGACTGCATGCTGGAATGTGGTAATTAGGAAAGGTTGGATGTTACCACCGTTATTTCTTTTGTCTTTAAATAATTAGCGGTGACAGCTGAAGCAGGCTGCTGAATTCCCCCACTTCCCCTGCCAGCAAAGGTCCTCACACAGCACTCAATGCTTTTCTTTTCAGAATTGTCACTCCTGTGAGCAAACTGAACTTCAGAGTCTGGAGCCATCAAACGCTGAAATCCGACGTCCTCCTGGGAAGTGCTGCTCTGGATATTCATGAGACTTTGAAATCAAACAGCATGAAACGTAAGTATGAGATCAGCAGTCCCTTGGAATGCTGCAGAGTTTGATAGGAGCTGTCTGCTAATGAGTGCTCTGTGCAACCCTGGAGATGAGCCCTAGGAATTCCTTTTGTTGCTACCAATGGCATTTGTGAGCTCCTTCCTCTAATTTGCAGGGGATGAGAAGAGCACTTCGGCACAGGCTCTTTCTGCCTTGTATGTGCTCTGCTCTGGTGTCCCTGCAAAGATGCTGTTTTTCACTTTGCTCCTATGTGGAGGAGTAAAAGCCTAATTAAAGAAGAGTGTTTCTATCTATACAGCTTAAAAATAGGAACTCTGATACAGTCCTGCCTCTAGACTAGGAAATGTGTAAAGCTCCTTTTGTGCTAAACTGTGTTGTGACCTGGGGCTGCTTAGTCTGGAGAGGAGAAGACTGAGAGGGGATCTGAGCAATGGCTGTAAAGAGCTGAGGGCTGGGGGTCAGGAAGGGAGGGACAGGGACAGGCTCTGCTCATTCACTGGCATAGGACAAGGCCAAGGGATGGAAACTGCAGCACAGGAAGTTGCACCTCAACATAAGGAAGAACTTCTTGGTTGTAAGGGTCCCAGAGCCCTGGAACAGGCTGCCCAGAGAGGTTGTGGAGTCTGCTTGTCTGGAGCCTTTCCAGCCCTGTCTGAATGTGTTCCTGTGCTACCTGTGCTGGATTCTCTGCTCCTGCTCTGACGGGGGGGTGGACTTGAAGATCTCTGGAGGTCCCTTCCAACACCTAACATCCTGTGATCCTGTGTTCTAAGGACACATTATTTCATGTGTCTTAGCACTGGGTAACCTTCAGACGGTGAAAGAGTTGGGGCTGCTCAGTTTGGAGAAGAGGAAGCTTCAAGGCGACCTTATTGTGGCCTTCCAAGATCTGAAAGGGCCTACAGAAAAACTGGGGAGGGACTTTTTAGGCTCTCAGGGAGTGCCAGGACTAGGGAGAACGGAGCAAAGCTGGAGGTGGGGAGATGCAGATTGGATGTGAGGAGGAAGTGGTGAGAGGCTGGAATGGGTTGCCCCTGCAGGGAGGTGTTTGGGGCCAGATCCCTGGAGGTGTTTTTGGCCAGGCTGGCAGAGGCTGTGGGCAGCCTGCTCTAGGGTAGGGTGTCCCTGGGCATGGCAGGGGGGTTGGAACTGGCTGATCCTTGTGGTCCCTTTCAACCCTGACTGATTCTATGATCTTTGTCATTAGAAAACTCTGAAATGTCCTCTCAAGGGAGGATTGGTACTTGCTGATGGTCCCAAGGAAGACATGAAGAATACAGTGAATTACATTTCATAACTAAAGTTTGAAGGAGAGGTGGAGGAATTGCTTTAGAAATGACCTCAGTGATTTGCTGCTTGGATAATGATGCACTTATGTTTGTTGTGCTAAGCTCCCGTTCTTCTCCATGTTTCTCCAGTCGAGCAGGTGGTAGTGACCTTGCATCTGGTTGGTGACAGAGAGCCAGCAGAAGTGGTAGGAGATTTGTCTGTCTGTTTAGACGGGATGCAAGTAGATCCTGAGCTCCTAACCAATGGCGATGCCTCAAGTACAAGAAGTAAGTAACTCTCCTTTCAAGTGTGCCCTCAACATACACTTGGTGAGGCTGCAGCTGGAGTACTCTGTCCCCTTCTGGGCTCCACAGTTCGAGAGGGACAGGGAACAACCAGAGGGAGTCCAACAGAGGGGTCACAAACATGACTGGAACTGGACTGTCTTAGGAGGACACTTGCTCCCTGTCATGGGACAAGGAGCAGTGAGTGTAAGTTGCAGCACAGGAGGTTCTGCCTCAACATAAGGGAGAACTTCTTGACTGGAAAGGTCCCAGAGCACTGACACAGGCTCCCCAGAGAGGTTGTGGAGTCTCCTTGTCTGGAGCCTTTCCAGGCCTATCTGGATGTGGTCCTGCTCTGGCAGGGGGGTTGGATTCAATGATTGCTCCCTGTGATAGGACAAGGAGCAATGGGTGTAAGTTGCAGCTCAGGAGGTTCTGCCACAACATAATGGAGAACTTCTTGACTGTAAGGGTCCCAGAGCACTGGCACAGGCTGCCCAGAGAGGCTGTGGAGTCTCCTTCTCTGGAGCCTTTCCAGGCCTATCTGGTGTGTTCCTCTGTGATCTGAGCTAGATTATATGGTCTTGCTCTGGCAGTGGGGTTAGACTTGATGATCTCCTTGGGTCCCTTCCAACCCCTGACATCCTGTGAGAGGCTGAGACTTGGGGCTTTTGAGCCTGGAAAAGAGAAGATAGGAAACTTCTCAATGGATATGAATACCTAAAGGGTGGAGGTCAATAGGATGAGGTTGGGCTCTTTTCAGTGGTGCCCAGGGACAGGAGAAGGGGCAGTGAGTACAGACTAGAACATAGGAGATTTTGCTTGAACTTAAGGAAAAGCTTCTTTACTTGGAGGGTGACAGAGCCCTGGAGCATGCTGTGCAGAGAGGTTGTGGAGTCTCCTCTGGAGAGTTTCAAAACCCACCTGGACACCTTCCTGTGCAAGCTGATCAAGGCAAACCTGCTTTAGCAGGGAAGTTGGGCTCAGTGATTTGCAGAGGTCCCTTCCAATCTGTGATTCTGGGTGCAGAGCCTCTTTTAATGGAAGCTTTAACCCAGTAGCTTCTCTAACTCCCTGTTTGTAGAGAGCAGAACTCTGTTGTATTATTATTTGAGCTGCAATCCTACTCCACAGTGAAGATTTTTTCAGTCTTACTGTAAGGAAGATAAAGGTCAACATCTTTATTTTCTGTACTTTGCTAACTTCTGCCTGCCAATCCAAACAGTGCTGATAGCCTTCAGTTTTAATGCCATTGGTGCAGGACAGGTGGCAGAGCATTTTTGAGGGTGTTGTACAATGCAAAATAGGAATAGATAAGAGGTTATCTGTCCAGAAGGCTACACCAGAGAGGCTGGCTGCTGTCACAACTGGCTGGGTAGCTTAGTGGCAATATTTTGGCTTCTCTTGTTTGGATTTTTTTTTTTTCAATTGCTTTGAGATTCCATCTGAGCATCACAGGAATTTTAACAGAGCAGCTCTGTAACCATTATCTCTTAGAGCTTTCAGTCCACCTCTCCTTGCATCTTGTTAAATTAAGCAGTCATGTGAAATATTTTTGGGAATAAAAAGGTAAATGCTGAGGTTCTGTGGGGCTCATAGAGCAAGGCTGAAGTGTCTCGATAGAGATACCTAATCAAAGGGACACAAAAGGACACAAACCGGGGTACTGCATCCAGTGCTGGAGCCCCTGGGACAAGAGGGATGTGGAGATGCTGGAGGTGTGCAGAGAAGGGCCCCGAGGATGCTGAGAGGGCTGCAGCAGCTCTGCTGTAAGCACAGCCTGAAAGAGTTGGGGCTGTGCAGGCTGCAGAAGAGGAGGCTCCCAGGGGACCTTCTGGTGGCCTTGCAGGATCTGAAGTGGGCTACAAAAAAGCTGGGGAGGGACTTTTGAGGCTGTCAGGGAGTGACAGGACTAGGGGGAATGGAGCAAAGCTGGAGGTGGGGAGATTGAGGCTGGAGGTGAGGAGGAAGTTGTTGAACATGAGAGTGGTGAGAGGCTGGAATGGGTTGCCCCTGCAGGGAGGTGTTTGGGGCCAGATCCCTGGAGGTGTTTTTGGCCAGGCTGGCAGAGGCTGTGGGCAGCCTGCTCTAGGGTAGGGTGTCCCTGGGCATGGCAGGGAGGTTGGAAGTGGCTGATCCTTGTGGTCCCTTTTATGCAGTTCTTGGAATTCATCTGTGCTTTCCTCCACTTGCTGAAATCCACCTACTGAGAGAAAAGCTCCTAGTGAATAAAAGGTGGCATGGAGGTGGTGGAATTGAGTACTAGTTACACTTTGGGGTTCAACTGTCAAGACAGACATTGACATCCCAATCCAGGGGTTCAGCAAGGGGGTCCCAGATAACAAGGGGGTTGGTGTGCATGAGCAAAGGCTTAATGCTTTAAGCATGTTGACACATTCTTACTGTACTGGGACCAGGACTGTTCAATCTGCTAATCAGTGGCCTGTATAAGGGCACAGAGGCACTGTCAGCAAGTTTACTGATGAGACCAAACTGGGAGCAGCGGCTGACGTCCCTCAGGCTGTGCTGCTATTCAGCCAGACTGAGACAGGCCCAGAGTTGGGCAGGGGGACATTGAATGAAGTTCAGTGGACAGGGAGAAATTGAATGAAGCTCAGCAAGGGCAAGAGGAGAATCCTGCACCTGGGAAAGAACAACCCCAGGTATCACTATAGGTTGGAGACCTGCTGGAGAAGGGTGAAGGGGAGAGGGGCCTGGGGGTCCTGGTGGATGGAAGGTTGCCCATGAGCCAGCTATGTGCTCTGGTGGCTAAGGGCATCGTGGGGTGCATTGAAAGGGCTGTGGGGAGCAGGTCAGAGAGATTCTCCTGCCCCTCTGCTCTGCCTTACTGAGGCCACAGCTGGAATATTGTGTCCAGAAGGTCCTTAGGGAACTGCTTGAAAGAGTCCAGTGCATAGCCACAAAAATGCTGAAGTGGAACATCTTCCTTGGGAGGAGAGCCTGAGAGAGCTGGGGCCAAAGCTTAGAGAGGAGGAGCCTGAGGGCTGCCTTCATTCATGCTTTTAAAGATGTGAAGGGTGAGTGCCAAGACCATGGAGTCAGGCTGTGCTGGGGGACAGGCCAAGGGGCAATGGTGGAAGCTGAGGCGTAGGAAACTCCATGGAAACATGAGGAAGAGTTTCTTCACAGTGAGGGTGACAGAGCCCTGGTACAGGCTGCCCAGGGGAGTTGTGAAATCTCCCTCTCTGAAACTACTCAAGACCTGCCTGGATGTGTTCCTGTGTGATCTGGTATAGGTGATCCTACTCTAAAAGGAGGTTGGACTGGTCATCTTCTGAGGTCCCTCCCAGCCCTTAACCTTCTGGCATTCTGTAGAGGGTAAAGGTACTTCCAGGCAATCGGACGTTGTTTACTGAGTAGCTTTTGAAGTTCAGATGTCAGTTTGTGGGATTAAAGTCCCTGTGGTGCACAGCCCTCCAACAGCTCCTTGCCACAAGTCTTGTCTTTAGCTCACATCGTTCCCATCAGAAGTGATAACTGAGTTCTTTGTTACTGGCATTTGCTGGATTCTTTGGAAAGGAGGCATTGTGCTGTCTCCAGGACTGAGCAGTTCATGCTCAAGTGCTGCAAATGCTGGCGAGTATCTCCAAGCTGGCTGAATAAAGCAGTTGCAAAACGTTTGCAGATCTAGGTTGAGCTGCTGAATTCTGGAGTGCAGCCCTGTTTTGTACCTGCTTGAATGCCTTTGTGCTAAATCATTTACAGAGAAACAGAAGGGTCCAGGCTGGAGAATCACACAGTACGTTTGGTTGGAAGAGACCTCCAGGCTCATCCAGTCCAACCTTTGATCCAGCACTGAAGGATCAACACCAAAACATATCCCTAAGTGCCAGGTCCACACAGTGCTTGAACACCTCCAGGGATGGTGACAGCAGCACTACCCTGGGCAGACCATTCCAATACTTGAGAACCCTTTCAGTGAAGAAATATTTCCTAATATCCAGTCTGAACCTCCCCTGCCACACCTTGTATCCATTTCCTCTAGCCCCAGAAAACAAACCTCTCCTGGTTGCTTGCTAGCCAACTATAAAGGTGGTTTTGGAGAAGTTGTTGCCTTTCCTGTTCTGCCTGTCTTGAATGAAAAGGGAGAGAATAAGAAAAGCCAACTCCTCCTGAATAAAAACAGTGCTTAATACTGCTGAAAGGCAGAGAAGGCTGAGGAGAATCATAGAATCAATCAGGGAAGGCTGAGGGGAATCATAGAATCAATCAGGGAAGGCTGAGGGGAATCATAGAATCAATCAGGGAAGGCTGAGGGGAATCACAGAATCAATCAGGGAAGGCTGAAGGGAATCAGAATCAATCAGGGAAGGCTGAGGGGAATCATAGAAGCAATCAGGGAAGGCTGAGGGGAATCAGAATCAATCAGGGAAGGCTGAAGGGAATCAGAATCAATCAGGGAAGGCTGAGGGGAATCATAGAATCAATCAGGGAAGGCTGAGGGGAATCAGAATCAATCAGGGAAAGCTGAAGGGAATCAGAATCAATCAGGGAAGGCTGAAGGGAATCATAGAATCAATCAGGGAAGGCTGAGGGGAATCATAGAGTCAGTCAGGGTTGGAAGGCACCACTAGCATCACCTATTTCCAACCTCTCCTGCCATGGGCAGGGACACCTCACACTAGATCAGGCTGTCTAGAGCCTCACTGCTGTCTACAGCTCCCTTAAAGCAGTTTGGCATGAACCTGGTGTTGGTCTCTTCTCCCTGCTATCAGGTGATAGGATGAGAGGAAGTGGCCTGAAATTGTGCCAGGTAAGGGTTAGGTGGGAGATGAGGAAAAATTTCTTTGCTGCAAGAGTGGTGAGGGATTGGAAAAGGCTACCCAGGGAGGTGGTGGAGTCCCCAGCCCTGGAGGTGTTCAAGGAGCTGTAGGTGTGGTGCTTCAGGATATGTTTTAGTGGTCATGGTAGTTGTTTACAGTTGGACCCAAATGATCTTAAAGGTCTTCCTGAGGTTCACATGGAACCTCCTACGCCTCAACTTCCACCCATTGGCTCTTGTCCTATCATTGGGCACCACCCAGCAGAGCTGGCTGCAGCCTCCCAGCACTCACCCTGCACGTATTTACAAGCATTAATCAGGTCACCCTTGGTCTCCTCCAAGCTCCAAGCCCCAGCTCCCTCAGGCTCTCCTCATAAGGAAGATGTTTAACTGCCTTAATCATTTTTGTGGCTCTGTATCCTCCTGCATCCTCCAGAGGGTGGCAATGCCACTTGCTGTGCCCTTGCTTTAAAACAAAGGGATACACACAGAGATAGGTGAGACAGGAGATGAGTGACGCTGTGAAACACTTCCATGTGCTAAAGAAAGGTGACCAGTTAAGAGTGCCTCTTAGAATCAGTCAGGGTTGGAAGAAACCACAAGAATCAGCAAGTTCCAGCCTCCCTGTCATGCCCAGGGACACCCTACCCTAGAGCAGGCTGCCCACAGCCTCTGCCAGCCTGGCCAAAAACACCTCCAGAGATCTGGCCCCAAACACCTCCCTGCAGGGGCAACCCATTCCAGCCTCTCACCACTCTCATGCTCAGGAACTTCCTCCTCACCTCCAGCCTCAATCTCCCCACCTCCAGCTCTGCTCCATTGCCTCAGTCCTGTCACTCTTTGAGAGCCTCAAAAGTCCCTCCCCAGCTTTTTTGTAGCCCACTTCAGATCCTGGAAGGCCACAGTAAGGTCCCCTGGGAGCCTCCTCTTCTGCAGCCTGCACAGCCCCAACTCTTTCAGGCTGTGCTTACAGCAGAGCTGCTGCAGCCCTCTGAGCATCCTCGGGGCCCTTCTCTGCACACCTCCAGCATCTCCACATCCCTCTTGTCCCAGGGGCTCCAGCACTGGATGCACTACTCCAGGTGGGCTCTCAGCAGAGCACAGCAGAGGGACAGAATCACCTCCCTGGCCCTGCTGCCCACACTGCTCCTGCTGCAGCCCAGCCTCTGCTTGCCTTTCTGCCCTGCAAGTGCACACTGCTGCCTCATCTTCAGCTTCTCCTCCACCAGCACCCGCAGGTCCCTCTCCTCAGGGCTGCTCTCCAGCTCTCTTAACTGCCTTGGAAGTGATTCCCAATGCTGCTTATACTTCTGATGTCTTTTTCTTTCTGATTTTTAAGGTCCCACACAGAATGATAGCTCCAAAGTACGAAGTGACACACGGTAAGACTTTTTTTCCTCTGTTGTCCTTTATCTTGCCTTTTAGTGTTTGCAGTTTGGAAAAAAGTGAATTGTGGGTTTCATAAAGGAGACAGCTGCAAATTTCCTGAGTGTTCTTTGCAACACCATCTTGAGGTCTGAGCCTGTCCTGAACTCTACTCTGGTCCATGCACATATTGGATTGTTTTCCTTTGTGAGCCTCATCTATTAGCTTCAGTTCTCTTCCATGCAATCCCAAACCAAAATTCCCATTTTGCTTTGGTCTTCCCCCCCCCGCCTTTGTGTTCCTCATTCTTTTCCCAAGGATTATCCAAAGTAAAACGTATTAAATGAGTGCAGTTCATTACTGAGCCTGTGGCACTGGTTAGGAGAAACAGAATCATTGAGTTGTTTTGGTTGGAAAAGATTACAGAGCACTGCCTTCAGTTTGGGGCTCCCCAGTTTCAGAGGGACAGGGATCTGCTGGAGAAGGTCCAGGAGGGAGGGCTGTGAGGATGCTGAGGGGACTGCAGCACTGCCTGGGGAGGAGAGGCTGAGGGACCTGGGGCTGCTTAGTGTGGAGAGGAGAAGGCTGAGAGGGGATTGGATCAATGTTTGTAAGTGTGTGAGGGCTGGGGGTGAGGAGGGGGGGGAAGGCTCTGCTCACTGCTCCCTGCCATAGGCCAAGGAGCAATGGATGGAAGCTGCAGCACAGGAGGTTGCAGCTCAACACAAGAGGCAACTTCTTGCCTGTGTGGGTCCCAGAGCAGTGGCACAGGCTGCCCAGAGAGGTTGTGGAGTCTCCTTGTGTGGAGCCTTTGCAGACTCTGTCTGGATGTGTTGCTGTGTGCCCTGAGCTAGCTTGGATAGTCCTGCTCTGGCAGGGGAGTTGGACTGGATGAGCTCTTTGGGTCCCTTCCAACCTTTGGCATCCTGTGATCAACAGCACCACAGCCATCAAACCATGTCCAGGAAGATGGGACCAGGCTTCTGTTAGTGATGTCCAGTGACAGAACAAGGGGTAACTGGCACAAACTTGAACATAAGTTCCATCTAAACATGAAGAGAAGCTACTTAAAGGGTGATGGAGCACTGGAGCAGGTTGCCCAGAGAGTGATGGAGTCTCCATCTCTGGAGACATTCAAAACCTGCCTGGACATGTTCCTGTGTCTCCTTCTCTAAGTGACCCTGCCTTAGCAAAGGAGTATGGACTTGATCTCCAGAGGTTCTTTCCATCCCCTAGCATACTGTGATGTGTTGCAGCACATGCACACAGGCTCTTGTTGGGTCTTTGACAGCTTCCCATTGCATTAGAGACAGGTGGCAGAAATAGCTGAGCAGTGAAATCCAGAGCCTGAAGGCAGGTGTGTAGATCTAGGAAATGAAAGAGGAGCTTTCAGTGACAGATATCCCAGACAGACAGCTGGTTCATAACCTCTTCCTTGGTGGAGATGCCATATACCTCAGGAGATAAACTCTTAGTAGGTTTGTAGAAATGCAGAGACATTTATCAGTGTGATGAATGCCAGAATCTCACTTCACATGTCATCTACCTGGACATGAGTAAGGCCTTTGACTCTATCCCACATTACATCCTGGTCACCAAACTGGAAAAACACAGACTGGATGGGTGGACAACTGCTGGGTAAGGAATTGGCTGGATGGTGGCACACAGAGAGTAATGATCAAGGGTAGAATGTCCACCTGCAGACCAGTGCCAAGTGGCTCCCTCAGAGCAGCCCTGAGGAACAGGACCTGGGGGTCTGGGCTGGTGCAAAGCTCAAGATGAGGCTGCAGTGTGAGTGCAGCCCAGACAGCAACTGTGTGCTGGGCTGCAGCAGGGCAAGGGAGGGGATTTTGCCTCTTTACTCTGCTCTCCTCAAACCCCACCTGCAGTACTGTGTGCAGTTCTGGAGCCCCCAGCACAAGAAGGACATGGAACTGCTAGAGAGGGTCCAGAGGAGGGCCACAAAGATGCTGAGAGGGCTGCAGCAGCTCTGCTCTGAGGACAGGCTGAGGGAGTTGGGGCTCTGCAGCCTGCAGAAGAGAAGGCTTCCAGGACACCTTATAGTAGCCTTCCAGTATCTGAAGGGTCTCATGATGCCAGGATGAGGAATGGGTTTGAAGTGGCAGAGGGGAGATTGAAACTGGACATTAAGAGGAAGTTCTTCACAGTGAGGGTGGTGAGACACTGGCACATGTTGCTCAGGGAGGCTGTTGCTGCTCCCTCCCTGGTGGTGTTCAAGGCCAGGTTGGATGAGTCCTTGAGCGACCTGTTCTAGTGGGAGGTGTCCCTGCCTATGGCACAGGGGGGTTGGAACTGGCTGAGCTTTGAGGTCTCTTCCAACCTAAACCATTCTATGATTCTTAACACTCCATAATATTTTATGTCATCCATACCCTGTGAGAACAGTTCTCTTCTGTCTTTTCCTGCACAAGGACTAACTCCAATGGCCTTGAAAGCTCCGAAGATGCTGCTGCCAGTGAAAACAAGACTGTTAATGGCAGTGATTCTCCATTGCTCACAAATGGAAACTGCAAACCTTCCAGACCTCCCAGGCCTTCTAGACCACCTCCACCCACTCCCCGCAGACCCCCTTCAGTAGCAGGTATGTATTGTAGGGCCAGCTGCATACCCTGGGGCTGAAGAGCCACTTCTGATGCTGATTTGTACCTGACAGGACAAGGGGCAATGGTTTGAAACTGAAGCAGGGCTGATTTAGGTTGGACATCAGGAAGAAGTTGTGCAGAATGAGAATGGTGAAATACTGGAGCAGGTTGCCCAGGGATGTGGCAGAGGCATTCAAGATCAGACTTGACTTGTCCCTGGGCAGCCTGCTCTAGTTGGAGATGTTCCTGCTGATTGCAGGGGACTTGGACAAGACAACCTTTGAGGGTCCCTTCAACCCAAGGCCATCTGTGAAGCTATGAAAATGTTGTGTTTATCACCCCTTGAATTCTTATGCCAGATAATGAAACAAGTGACTCATCATTGCAAGAAAATGATTCTTGTTTAGAACTGTTCAGTGTTTGTGGGATGTAGAGCCCCTGCTTTGGTAAAGATGTTTTTTTTTTCCCATGAGAAATATCAACATTGAGCCTTTCATGGCTCAAAGCAACCAAGGGAGACCTGGTTGCTTTTTGGGTTTGGTGTAAGCTGTACAATGTCTGTGTGCTTGGACGTGCCAGTTCCTGCATGTTTGCTTCTGTCATTTACTGCTGCTGAAATCGGTTGGTGGTGTCAGTTAAATTCTTTTCTTTCCCTTCTCTGACATCCCAGCGAGTGTAAATGGTCCTTCATCCACATCCACGGAGAATGATGGAGCCAGTGCAGGCTCACTGGCAGGGACAGCTGCAAATGCAGCTTCAGAACAGAGCCCTGAGGGGGCAACAGCTGCAACCACAGCTCCTGCAACTCCTGCACTCACCACACCTCCGGTATCGAGACAAGTCCAACCACTAAATCCTCCTCCTCAGGCACTTACTACAGTCAGTCAAGGTCCTCTTCCACCTGGGTATGAGTGCAGTGATTTATTGCTTTGTGGCTTGGTTTGGGTTTTTTCTTTTTGTGTTGGGCTGAATTGTCAACGATAGGTTAAATGTTTTCACTTGATGATCTTAAAGGTCTCTTCCAATCCAGGAATTCTGTGCTATCTGGCTTTGTGGTAAGTGTAACAAAACATTTGTGACCTGTGCCTCCAATCCTCTCCCAGGATTAGCTGGGACCTGTTCATAACTCTTCTATCCGGTAGGCCCCCAAGCATGGTTTATTCAAGCCAAGAACCTTTCCAGGTGTCTTTGGTAGTTGTCATACGTTCCCACGTCAGCAAAGCATGGGAGTTTTGTGTCTCACTGTTTGGTGCACAGCCTGCTGCCTTCTACTTACAGCCAAGGTAGTAAAATACTCTCAGAGCTATGCTGAAGAGAGAAGTTGATACTGCAGGATATAATCTGTGATAAGTCTTGAAGTGTAGGATTTAATACTGCAGTCTCTGGGAGTGGTGAGGGCACAGTGCTGTGTTTCAGGCACATGTGGTGAAGACTTAGAGAGGATCTAATCAATGTCTATAAATATCTGAGGGCTGGGGGTCAAGAGGGAGGGGACAAACTTATCAGTTGCACCCTCGTATAGGACAAGGAGTAATAGATGTAAAGTACAGCACAGGAAGTTGCACCTCAACATGAGGAAGAACTTCTGGACTGTAAGGGTCCCAGAGCCCTGGCACAGGTTGCCCAGAGAGGTTGTGGAGTCTCCTTCTCTGGAGCCTTTCCAGGCCTGTCTGGATGTCTTCCTGTGTGACTTGTGCCAGATTCTCTGCTCTGGAAGGGCATTGGACTCATATGATTACAGGAGGTCCCTTCCAACCTGTAACATCCTGTGTTCCCATAAGGTTTGCTAGATACCATATCATGGAATGGTTTGGATTGGAAGAGACCTTAAAGATAATCTCATGCCAACCCCCCTACAGCTCCCACTAGCCCAGGCTGCTCAAGGCCTCATCCAGCCTGGGCTTGAACACCTCTAGGGAGGGAAACTAAGATTTGGTGTCACAGAATGGTTTGGATTGGAAGAGGCTTTATAGATCATCCAATTCTAAACAGCTTGCCATGGGCAGGGACACCTCCCACCAGCCCATGTTGCTCAAGGCCGCATCTAATCTCCAGAGAGGGAGCATCCACAACCTCCCTGGGCAACCATGTTCTGGTGTCTCCTCACTCTCAAGAATTTCTTCTTCATCTCCAGCCTCACTCTTCCCTCTGCCAGCTCAAAGCCATTGCCCCTCATCTTGTCACTACAAGCCCTTGTAAAATGTCCCTCCTCAGCTTTCTTCCAGGCCTGCTTCAGGTACTGAGATGCATTGCCTCAGAGAGCTCTCATTTAGATTCTAAACTTTAAAAAAAAGAAGAGGTTTGCCTCTTAGACTCAGGAAAAGCAAAAATATCCCAAAGTGAACGGTGTAATTGGTGAAATCTCTGCCTTAAATTGTAGGCAGTTGAAGCAGAAGGTAGGAGAGCTCTGAATGACTTCAGTTACTCACAGGATAACTGGGAGATAGAAAAGCAGCCTTGAAAACATCTCGTGTTGCCACAAAAATTTAGCATGTTTTTTTTTTTCTCTGTGATTATTGCTCTCTATAACTACCTGAAGGGAGGTTGTAGCCAAGTGGAGTTGGGCTCTGCTCCCAAGCACCCAGGCACAGAACAAGAGGACACAGCCTCAAGCTGTGCCAGGGCAGGTTCAGGCTGGATGCCAAGAAGAAATTTTTCCCAGCAAGAGCGATTGGCATTGGAATGGGATGCCCAGGGAGGTGGTGGAGTCCCCATCCCTGGAGGTGTTCAAGCAAAGTCTGGATGGGGCACTTAGTCCCATTGGTTAGTTAATTAGGAGGGTTAGGTGATAGGTTGGACTTGATCATCCTAGAGGTCTCTTCCAACCTGGTTAATTCTGTGATTTGGTAGGTAGAATCACAGAAGTGTTTTAGTTTGAAAAGCCCTTTAGAATCATTGAGTCCAACCATCAACCTAACACCACCACGGCCACCAAACCCTGGCCCCAAATGCCATGGCCAAACCTTTCTTGAACAACTCCAGGGCTGGGGACTCCATCACCTCCCTGGGCAGCCTGTGCCAATCCCTGACCACTCTTGCAGCAAAGAAATTTGTCCTCATCTCCAACCTAATCCTCTACTGGCACAACTTCAAGACATTTTCTTTCCTCCTATCACCTGATGCCACGAAGAAGAGCCCAACCTCTGCCTCACTGCAACATCCTTTCAGGGAGCTGTAGAGAGCAATGAGGTCTCTCTTCAGCCTTCTCTTCTCCAGGCTAAACAAGCACAGTTCCCTCAGCTACTCCTCCCCAGCCCTGTTCCATAGACCCTTCACCAGCTTTATGGAAATAACAGGTCAGTCAGTACCCCAAATGCTGCAGATGCAGAAAATGCAACCAGTGCCTTTATGAGCTCTGCATGTATGTGATCCATGCCAAATCTGCATGAGCTAAGGATTTAAATTGCATTAATGTTGTTCAAAAAGGGATTTATGCTCTGCAGATCACAGGATGCCAGGGGTTGGAAGGGACCCAAAGAGCTCATCCAGTCTAACCCCCCTGCCACAGCAGGACCATCCAAGCTAGCTCAGGGCACACAGCAACACATCCAGACAGAGTCTGCAAAGGCTCCACACAAGGAGACTCCACAACCTCTCCGGGCAGCCTCTTACAAGAAATAAATTCCCCCTTGTGTTGAGCTGCAACCTCCTGTGCTGCAGCTTCCATCCATTGCTCCTTGGCCTATCCCAGGGAGCAAGTGAGCAGATTCTGTTCAACAGGTTATTGATATCCTTGATACCAAACTTCTTTGTTCAAGCTCAAATGGCCTGAGTGGGCAGGAATTTTAGTTCCCATTTCCTGGGAGCTGAAGGTGGATGTGTAGAATGTGATGTGGAGGCAGAAATTGCTGCTGATGTGAGCATTGCACCACTGGGTGTTGTACACTGCTGCAGTGCATCTCATGAGCAATGGTTGCTTGCAGCACAGGTGGCCAAGTATGTCCGGGCCTGCATCCAAAGCAGTGTGACCAGCAGGATAGGGAGGGGATTATGCCCCTATGCTCTAGGGAGACCCCACCTGCAGCACTGCATCCAGTTCTGAGGCCTCCAGCACAAGAAGGATCTGGAACTGTTGGAGAGGCCACAGAGACAGTCAGAGAGGGTTGGAGAATCTCCCCAATGAGGGCAGGCAGAGTAACTTGAGGCTGTTCAGTCTGGAGAAGAGAAGGCTGCAGGGAGATCTTGTAGCTGCCTTCCAATACCTGAAGGGAGCTACAGAAGAGCTGGGGAGGGACTTTGGACAAGGGCTGGCAGTGACAGGGTGAGGGACAATGGCTTTGGGCTGGGAGAGGGGAGAGTGAGAACAGGAGTGGAGATGAGGAAGAAACTCTTGAGAGTGATGGTGGAGAGACGCAGGAACAGGTTGCCCAAGGAGGTTGTGGATGCTCCCTTTCTGGAGATTAGATGGGGCCTTGAGCAACATGGGGTGGTGGGAAATGTCCCTGCCCATGGCAAGCCATTTAGAGCTGGATGATCTATAAAGCCCCTTCCAACCCAAACCATTCTGTGACACTAAGTCTTAGTTTCAAGCGTTTTATTTAGAAATAGGCATGCTGTGAAAACAAATAATTTTTCATTTTAATACTGTTGATGAGTATTTGAAGTAGCTTGCTCTGGAGACAGCTGAAAGCAGTTTTCTTCTTTTCAGTTGGGAGCAAAGAGTAGACCAACACGGCAGAGTCTACTACGTGGATCACGTGGAGAAAAGGACAACATGGGATCGACCAGAGCCTCTGCCTCCAAGGTGAGCCAGGAGAGGCCCAGTGGTTGTCTAGGATATGTCTGGAGAGTTCAGACCTTGGTTAGCTATCAGTTCCTAGAGCTAGAAAGCAGGCTTGTGATGAGGAAGGTGAACCCAGCGCAAGCAGCTGCTCTGGACTGTGTCCAGGATGCTCTGCAAGAACGCATGGTGCATGGTATGGCAGAGTTGAATGTCAAAGCTACCATGGTCTGAGTTTCCTGGCCAAGATGAAGCAAGTGTATCTCTACTGAGAAATAGATCTCAGTTCAAGACATCAGGCACCCCCAGCTGTTAGAGGAAACCAAAGCCACAGGAAGGTATTTTGGGTAAAAGGTAACTCAGCCAAGAATGCCCTGGGTTGCCTCTTTATCCTGAGGTTGCTGTTTGCAGTCTCTGCTCTTCGATCAGCCTTGCCAACTGCTGATCTGCTGTACTCTTGAACAAAACAGCTTTGGCCATCAGGCTTTTCCAGCTGGTAGGATCAGACCAGCCAATGCTGTCAGCTCTGCCTGGAAGGGGAGTTCACATTGTTTTTGTTGCTTCTATCATTTCCAAATGTAAGGAAAACATCAGAGCTGTTCTGCTGCCCTCCACTCATACTCGACTGGTTCACGTGCTGTACAAAATTAGAAAGTGAAACCCATGGGATAGTCCAGAGAACTTAATATTGAAGAACAAAGAACTGGCAGATGGTTTCCTAGAGGCACCTCCCCAGTCCTAATCAGTTTATTTTGAGCTCTGAGAGGACGGACTGGTGTCTTAAACTTCCCTTCTTGTTCAAGTTTCATACACAGCACTGATTTCATATGAAATAACCAACCCAGAACAAAACACCAAACCAAATCCCCACGGCCACACTTCCCTTTTCTGCCAAATTAGAGTGTGAGAAGATCTTGCATTGTACAGGCCAAACTCTCAGGGCTTTGCAGATTGTTGTCGTTCAGGTGGGACAGGGTCAAGGCCGTAATGACAGCGGAGTACTGACAGTGCTCTTTGCAGCTCTCAAACTGCTTCCAAAGCTCCTGAGAGCACAGCAAATGGAAGGAGCCTGACTTGGAAGAGTGTGCAATGAAGTGAAGGTGATTCTTGACACAGAATTTTAGTTCTGACATAGTTTCAGTGGAGGAAAACAAACCTGCAGGTGGGGCCATGCTTACCGTCAGCTTCAGCATACCGCTTGCTGCTTTGCCTGATTGCTCTGCTTCAGCCCTTGACATTGTCTGCTGCTGAGAACTCTTCCTTCTCTTTTTTTTGTCATTTCTTTTCCTCCAAGCTGGGAGCGACGAGTTGACAACATGGGGAGGATTTATTACGTTGACCACTTCACCAGAACAACAACGTGGCAGAGACCAACCTTGGAGTCCGTCCGAAATTACGAGCAGTGGCAGCTTCAGCGCAGCCAGCTGCAAGGAGCTATGCAGCAGTTCAATCAGAGATTTATCTATGGGGTAAGGAGTTTCTGCCCCTCTGGCTATAAAAGTTTGGGTTTAGTTTTTTTTAATTTCTAGCCCTCTCTCTTCTGTAATGGTTGTGGTGGTTTAGCAGTTCCCTGCCCCCCCACCTTTTGAAGTAAACCCTGGATAGGACTCAGAACACTGCAAGTTGATAAATGAAGCTTTATATTTACAGCAATGCACCATATACAAGCAGGTACTGACAAGGTACAGCAGGTACTGACAAGGTACAGCAGGTACTGACAAGGTACAGCAGGTACTGACAAGGTACAGCAGGTACTGACAAGGTATAGCAGATATTTACAGATATATACAGTGAAAAGGTAATACAGAAACACCACAGCCCTCCCAGAGATCAAAATCCCCAAGAGGGGTAACCAACCACCCCCTACCACCTTTCCCCCCTTCCCCAATCTTATCTCACCGCCTGTTGATGCTGCAGATAAGCTGAGGTAGATTGTCCAGGGGGATTAGTAGTAGGAAAGAAGTTAGTAGAATTATTAATAATCAGCTACAAAAGGCAGAGACAAAAAGAACCATGCAAGAGAAGCAGCCACAGCCCAGTGAGTTCTGAAACTGTCTGCCCTATCTATATTTTGGTTACAACTTTTAAAACAACTTTTTTTTCTTTCTCAGTAGAGCTCTGGGTGCAGTGCCATCCTGTGTTTGCCTCTCTCAGCCAATAGTCTAATTTCTCACTCAAATTCTCCAGTTAGTTCAAACCAACACAATGGTGGAAGTATATTTGTGTTTGGGTTTGGCGCATGCTTGTGGGCGATGAGGTCCTAGGTTGACTCAGTCCAGGCTGGGGGATAATGAGATTAAGAGCAGCTCTGCAGAAAAGGACTTGGGGTGCTGGTGGTCAAGAAGCAGGATGTGAGCCAACAGTGTGGATTTGCAGCCTGGAAGGTCACAGGATGTAAGGGGTTGGAAGGGACCCAAGGAGTTTGAGTCCAACCACCCTGCCAGAGCAGGACCAGACAATCAAGCACAGATCACAAAGGAACACATCCAGACAGGCCTTGAAAGTCTCCAGAGAAAGAGACTCCACAGCCTCTCTGGGCAGCCTGTGCCAGTGCTCTGGGACCCTTCCAGGCAAGAAGTTGCCCTTTGTGTTGAGGTGGAACATCTTGTGCTGCAAAGGTCAATGGCATCCTGGGCTGCATCAAAAGAAGCATGGCCAGCAGATGGAGAGAGGAGATTTTGCCCTTCTGCTCTGGTAACACCTCACCTGGAGCACTGTGTCCAGCTCTGCAGCCACAAATACAAGAAGGGTGTAGATCTGCTGGAGTAGCTCCAAAGGAGGCAACAAAGATGATCAAAGGGCTGGAGAACTTTTCCTACAAGGACAGACTTGGGAGAGTTTGGACTGTTCAACCTGGAGAAGGGAAGTCTCCAGGGAGACCTTAGAGAAGCCTTCCAGTACCTGAAGGGGCTGCAGGCATGCTGGGGAGAGACTTTTGATAAGGGTTTGTAGTGATAGGATGAGGAGCAGCAGTTTGAAACTGGAGCAGGGTTGGAGATCAGGAGGAAGTTCTTCACAACGAGGGTGGTGAGAAGCACTGGAACAGGCTGCCTAGGGATGTGGTTGAGGTCCCATTCTGGAGACACTGAAGGTCAAACTTGATGGGCAGCCTGATCTAGTTGGATGTGTCCCTGCTGACACAAGAAGGGTTGCACAGATGACTTTTGAGGATCCCTTCCAACCCAATGTAGTTTGTGAATCTCTGATTTTGCCCATAAAGATATCAGATTTCATAGAATCACAGGATGTCAGGGGCTGGAAGGGACCTTGAAAGCTCATCCAGTCCAACCCACCTGCCAGAGCAGAGTCACCTATACCAGATCACACAGGAACACATCCTAGGTGGTTTTTTAATATCTCCAGAGAGGAAGATTCTACAACCCCCCTGGGCAGCCTGCTCCAGGGCTCTGTCACCCTCATAGGGAAAAAATCCTTCATGTTTAAATGAAGCTTCCTACGCCTCAGCTTCCACCCTTGTCTTGTCACTGGGCATCACCCAGCAGAGCTGGCTCCAGCCTCCTGCCACTCATCTGCACATCTTTATAACCATTGCTGAGGTCACCTCTCAGTGTCCTCCTCTCCCAGCAGCACAGCCCCAGCTCCCTCAGGCTCTTCTCCTGACAGAGCTGTTCCATTCCTTTCAGCATCTTTGTGGCTCTGCACTGGACACTCTCAAGCAGTTCTGTGTCCCTGTTGAACATTTGTTATGATTTGTTCTCTGTGATATATCTGTCTGTGTAGCATGGCAGGAGGTGATAACTTAGTTCATGTCCTTGCTGTGACTGCAGGCAGCACTTGCAGTGATTTTTTTTTTTTTTTAGCCTTTATCAGCTGAGCATAAGTGGCACTTATTTTAATGTTGATAAAAGCCATTGATTCAGAGCAAACCACAGCTCAGGATGAAGCTGGGTTATTAACCTCTCTTTTATTTACTTGGTCAGGGATGTGGAAGGTGAGCAAGCACACACTACATGTTCCTGCTATAGGTAAAATGCAATCATGCACCTGGAATGTTAGGAAAGCAGGGAAATAGAAGAGAATCCTCCCAGAGTTTTAAATCCATTGTTTAGCTCTGATGAACAGCAGACTTCACAGAATGTACCTGGTTGGAAAACCTCCTGAAGTTCAGTAATGACAAGTGCAGGGTCCTGCATGTGGGGAAGAATAACAGCAGGCAGCAGTACAGGTTAGAAGTTGCCCTGCTGGAAAGCAGCTCCATGGAGAAACACCTTGGAGTGCTGGTGGGCAGTGAGTTCTGCATGGGCCAGCAACGTGCCCTGGTGGCCAAGAGAAGCAGCCTGGAGTTCAGCAGGAGAAGTGTGGCAGCAGGGCTAGGGAGGTTCTTCTCCCCCTCTGGACTGTCCCAGAATACTGTGTCCAGTTTTGGGCTCCCCAGTTCAAAAGAGACTGAGGCCTGCTGGAGAGTCCAGCAGAGAGCCATGAGGATGATTGGGGTGAACTTGAGCATCTCCCCTATGAAGAGAGATTGAGAGCTCTGTGGCTTTTTAGTCTGGAGAAGGCTGAAAGGAGATCTAATCAATGTCCATAAATATCCAAGGAGTGGAGGTCAGGTGGCTGGGGCCAAGCTCTTTGTGGCAGTGTGCAGTGATAAGCCAAGGAACAATGGATACAAACTCAAACAGAGAAGGTTTCACTCCAACATTAGGAGAACTTCTTTACAGTGAGTGTGATAGAGGCCTGGAGCAGCAGGCTGCCCAGGGGGGCTGTGGACTCTCCTCCTCTAGAGACCTTCCAAACCCACCTGGATGCATTCCTGTGTGCACTACCCTGGGTGATCCTGCTTTGGCAGGGGGGTTGGACTGGAGGATCTCTGGAGGTCCCTTCCAACATCTGACATTCTGTGATTCTGTGAAAAGACCTCAAAGATCTTCTGGAGCTCCCACCACAAGAAGGACATGGGACTGTTGGAGAGAGTCCAGAGGAGGGCCACAAAGATGCAGCTGAGAGGGCTGCAGCAGCTCTGCTATGAGCACAGGCTGAGAGAGTTGGGGCTCTGCAGCCTGCAGAAGAGAAGGCTGCCAGGAGACCTTGGAGTGGCCTTGCAGGATCTGAAGGAGGCCTACAGGAAGGCTGGGGAGGGACTGTTCACAAGGTCTTGTAGTGACAGGAGGAGGGGGAATGGGTTCAAACTGGCAGAGGGGAGATTTAAATGGGATGTTAGAAGGAAGTTCTTAACAGTGAGGGTGGAGAGGTACTGGAACAGGTTGCCCAGGGAGGTTGTGGCTGCTCCCTCCCTGGAGGTGTTCAAGGCCAGGTTGGATGAGGTCTTGAGTGACCTGATCTAGTGGGAGGTGTCCCTGCCTATGGCACAGGGGGTTGGAACTGGCTGAGCTTTGAGCTCCCTTCCAACCTAAACCATTCTATGACTCTCTGATCCGGTCCAACCCTCAACCCAGCACTGAAGAGCTGACCCTAAAGCAGTAACTTATCAAAAATGATTTAGGTGCTGAATTTGCTGTACAGGTGGAGAAAAAAAAAATGGACCTCAGAACTGATGGTGGGGAGAAGCTTGTACTGAATGCAGGAATGAAGTGTGGTTTGTTTTGGGTGCCACTGTACACATTTGCCTCCTGTGTAGGCAGGAAGAAGTGAAAAAAAAAACTATTTTCTTAGCACTGTAGTTAAGCCTGCCAAGGTCTGTGACCCATTCTGGAGAACTCCTCCTTAGCATCTTTGCTTGAATGGAACGTGGAGAACAAATGCCTTTACTTCAGTGATCTCTGATGGCTGTGGGGGAACATCTGGGAAGCAAAGGCCCAGTCCTTAATGTGCCTTTTGTTTGTGTGTCTTGCAGAACCAGGACTTCTCATCCACACAGAACAAAGAGTTTGATCCTCTTGGCCCTCTTCCACACGGATGGGGTAAGGCTGCCTTGCAACTGCTTCGTAGTGCAGTGTGATTAAATATTAAGGCATGCTTCTGCCAAAGCCTGTTGGCAACTGCTCTAGGTTAGTTTTTTAACATGAACATCTGGATTAAAAATAATTTCAAGTTAAATCTGATCCGAAGTGCTGTTATGAACAGAGTCCTGACAAGGAGGTACAGTTTCAAAGTAGACTAGAAACTATAAAGTGTTGTGGTTTGCTCCCTGTAGTTGTCATAATAGCTTCTTTCACACTGGCATCTTTTTTTTTTTTTTCCTTCACTTTTCTCATGGAGCATTCCTCTGTGCCATCCCATTCCAGCTAAACCAGACTCCAAATCCCTTCTAAATCAACCAAATTCCCTCTCCAAGACAATTCTTGGAGAGCTCTGTTGGTGTGAAAGCCTTTTTTTAATCATAGAATCATAGAATGGTTTAGGTTGGAAGAGACCTCAAAGATCATCCAGTTCCAACCCCCCTGTGCCATAGGCAGGGACACCTCCCACTAGATCTGGTCACTCAAGACCTTCTCCAGCCTGGCCTTGACCACCACCAGGGAGGGAGCAGCCACAACCTCCCTGGGCAACCTGTTCCAGTACCTCACCACCCTCACTGTGAAGAACTTTCTCCTAACGTCCCATTCAAATCTCCCCTCTGCCAGTTTGAACCCATTCCCCCTCCTCCTGTCATTACAAGACCTTGTGAACAGTCCCTCCCCAGCCCTCCTGTAGCCCCCTTCAGATACTGGAAGGTTGCTCTAAGGTCTCCTGGAAGCCTTCTCCAGGCTGAAAAGTCCCAACTCCCTCAGCCTGTCCTCATAGCAGAGCTGCTGCAGCCCTCTGATCATCTTTGTGGCCTCCTCTGGACTCTCTCCAACAGTTCCATGTCCTTCTTGTGCTGGGGGCTGCAGAGCTGCAGACAGTGCAGCAGGTGAGGTGTGAGGAGAGCAGAGCCAAGGGGCAGAATCCCCTCCCTTGCCCTGCTGCCCACAGCTGCTCTTGCTGCAGCCCAGCACACAGTTGCTGTCTGGGCTGTGTGTGCACACTGCAGGCTCATCTTGAGCTTCTCATCCACCCAGACCCCCAGGTCCTGTTCCTCAGGACTGCTCTCAGCCACTCACCACCCAGCCTATGCTTGGGATTGCTCCCACCCAGGTGCAGGACCTTACACTTGGCCTTGTTTTTATGATGACAAATAATCACTTCTTGACTTGCCCCTCACTCTGGATTGAACTAATTGATGTGCTTTACAGGGTTAACAATTTTATAATTGATGTAATAGTGAAAAGGTGGTCAGAAATGTAGCACTAAATTCTGGTGCACCTATTGAGCAGATACAAAAAATCAGGTCTTACACATATGCAAAATTCTGGGCCAGCCCCAGGTACCAGGCTGGGTGCAGAGTGGGTTGAGAGCAACCCTGAAGAAAAAGATTTGGGGATGTTGGTTGCTGAGCAGCTGCCCAAGAGCCAGCAGTGCCTCCTGCAGCCCAGCAGGCAGCTGTGTGCTGGGCTGCAGCCAGAGCAGTATGGGCAGCAGGGCAATAGAGGGGATCCTGCCCCCGGGCTTCTACTGTGCTCAGACCTCACCTCCAGTCCTGCATCCAGCTCTGCTGGCCCCAGCAGAAGGGCTCAGAGCTGCTGGAGTGAGCCAGAGGAGGGCACAAAGATGCTGCAAGAGCTGCAGCAGCTCTGCTGTGAGCACAGCCTGAGGGATCTGGGGGTGTGCAGCCTGGAGAAGAGAAGGCTCCAGGGGTCCCTTAGAGCTGCCTGCCAGTACATAAAGGGTTCAGGAGAGTTGGGGAGGAGCTGTTGACAAGGGCTGGGAGTGACAGGATGGGGCACAATGTCTTTGAGCTGAAGGAGGGGAGATACTAGGCTGGAGATCAGGAAGAAATTCTTCCCAGTGTGGGTGGGGAGACTGGCACAGATTGCCCAGGCAGGCTGTGGATGCCCCCTCACTGGAGGTGTTCAAGGCCAGGTTGGATGAGGCCTGAGCAACCTGGGTTAGCAAATGGGCTAGCAGAAGGTGTCCCTGCCCATGGCAGGAGGTTGGAAGCTTTAAGGTCCCTTCCAATCCACCCCAGCCCATTCTGTGAATAAGATGAAAAGGTGCTGAGTCAGAGGAGGTACAGAGAAACGTGAAGACAGAGGCTGTGGCTGATCTGGTGATTGATTTTTTTTCTTGATTTTGATTGATGCAGTCTGAAGCAGTACATTAAGCAGATACTAATTTTTGCTTTTTCCTCTTGGATCTTTTCAGAGAAGAGAACAGACAGCAACGGCAGAGTTTATTTTGTCAATCACAACACAAGAATCACTCAGTGGGAAGATCCCAGGAGTCAGGGGTAAGAAACCAGTGACAGCTTCCTGGAAATCTGGAATGAAGATCTAACAAAGTGGTGAGGCTGAGAGCTGGGAAGTGCTGCCCACAGCTGAAACCTGGACTGTGCTACACAAACAGCAGCCAGCCTGTTGCAGTATTGACAGGGAGCAGCTGTCAAAATCTGGTACAATTACCAGGGCAGCCTTGGCCAGCAGCAGTCACCTCCTTCCCCAGAACAGCTTCTGGTCTCTTTATCAACAGGACATGCCTGTTTCTACAGCTGGACCTTTGGGGCAGTGCTGGGATAGTGCACAGCATCCTGAGGAAGAATTTGAGTATTTCTTAGACAGTCAAGAGCCAGAGGACAGAACAAAGACTGACCTGAAATCAGCTTCTGCACCTTTGAGGGGACAAAAAAGCTAGAAAGAGAACTGTAAGCAGAAACCACCAATGGAGTTCTCTCTTGGAGAGTGAAGGATGTTCAATCCCAGCTCCTCCTGTTTGGGTTGCACACTTCCATTTGGTGAAGCAAAGTCACCTGTCACAGAGGAGTGAGAAGAGAGGGAGAGGAGAAGCTGAGGATGTGTGAAGGGGTAACAGCTGTAGGCAGAGATGAGAGTTTTTCCATTCCAGTCACATCAGCAGCAGCACCAGTGTGGAGAATGCTGTAATGCTCATACAACCCAACAAGCAAAAGCTCTGGTCCTGCAGTGTGCTTAGAGTCATAGAATTTCTGATTCTTTCTCTCTGAATCCCTCGTTCTCTCTCTCTCTCTGAAGCCCTGATCCATTCTCTCCTTGTGTCTCTCAGTCTCTGTTTCTCTCTGAATCCCTGATTCATTCTCTCCCTTTCTGAATCCCTGTTTCTCTCTGAATCTCTGATTCATTCTCTCCTTCTCTCTCTCAATCCCTGTTTCTCCCTGAATCTGATTTATTCTCTACCTTTCTCTCTGAATCCTTGATTCGTTCTCTCCTCTCTCTCAATCCCTGTTTCTCTCTGAATCTCTGATTCATTCTCTCCTCTCTCTCAATCCCTCTTTCTCTCTGAATCCCTGTCTCTCTCTCTCTGAATCCCTGATTCATTCGTTCTCTCTCTGCCTGAATCCCTGATTCTAAGCACATTGTAGGTCCAAATTTCCTGGCAAGAAGAGAGCACATGCACTCTCTATGTAAGAGTGTCACTCTGTATAAGAGTGACAGCATTCTCCACACAGGTAGCTGCTGTGGTTCTGTGGAGGGAGGTCACTGTGAGTGTAAAGTGACACTGCTTGGGTCCTTAGAATATATTGAGATTTAGTTGGGTTTTTTAATACTAGCACTGAATTGGAAGTTGTCAAAAAAATTATCCAAGGGCAACATTTACATTTTCTTCAGGTTTTCTCATTCTGAAGCTTTTTTGTTTGGTGTGCTTGCACAGGAGGCACCAAAAGCTACTTCCTAAAATGATGGTGGTGGAGTCACCCACCCTTGAAGGTGTTTAAAAGTGGTGCCTGGGGATATGGATGAACCTTGCAGAGCAGGGTCAGTGGTTGGACTTAGTGATACCAAAAGTCTTTTCCAAGCTGAATGTTTTTGTGATTCTCTGATGTCAGCTTTGGAGTGAAAACCAAAGAGTAAGCAGATCAAACTCTGTTGTTGAAGTAGAGAGTAGACCTTCCTTACACCTCTCCCCTAAGTTTCTGTTTGCTGTAACTCCAGGTGCTGCAACTAAATGAGCTAATGCTTGCTCAGATACTCATTGTGGCCTAACTGAGAGCTGCCAGGACAAGTTAAAAAGACAAAAAAAGAAAAAGAAGAAGTACTGAATGGAAACTTTCTCAGCCTGTAGCTTTTCTCAATCTACCAAAACATTTTGCTGTTTGGCCTTCATGAAGTAAGCTGATCAGCTGGCACCTGTGTTTTCTTGTACCCACAGCCAATTAAATGAGAAACCCCTGCCAGAGGGCTGGGAGATGCGTTTCACTGTGGATGGCATTCCTTACTTTGTGGATCACAACAGGAGAACCACTACCTACATCGATCCCCGCACTGGCAAGTCTGCTCTGTAAGTGCTGTGACCATTACAGACCTTTGTATTTAAAGGGCTGTCTTTAGCAGGTCCAGAAAGGTTCTCCTCCTCCTCTGCTTTGCCCTGGTGAGGCTGTATCTGGAGTACTGTATCAAATTCTGCCACCCCTCCCTGCCCCAGGTCAAGAGGGACACAAAAATCTTTGAGAGAGCCCAGTGCAGAGCCACTAAGATGCTGAAGGGATGTGGAGATGCTGGTGTGCAGAGAAGGGCCCCGAGGATGCTCAGAGGGCTGCAGCAGCTCTGCTGTGAGCACAGCCTGAAAGAGTTGGGGCTGTGCAGGCTGGAGAAGAAGAGGCTCCCAGGGGACCTTCTTGTGGCCCTTCCAGGATCTGAAGAAGGCCTACAAGAAAGCTGGGGAGGGACTCTTTTAGGCTCTCAGGTAGTGCCAGGACTAGAGGGAATGGAGCAAAGCTGGAGGTGGGGAGATGCAGATTGGATGTGAGGAGGAAGTTTTTGAGCATGAGAGTGGTGAGAGGCTGGAATGGGTTGCCCCTGCAGGGAAGTGATTGGGGCCAGATTCCTGGAGATGTTTTTGGCCAGGCTGGCAGAGGCTGTGGGCAGCCTGATTTAGGGTAGGGTGTCCCTGGGCATGGCAGAGGGGTTGGAGCTGGCTGATCTTTGTGGTCCCTTCCCAACCTGACTGATTCTATGAAGGGAATGGATCAGCTCTGTTACAAGGAGAGCCCGAGGGGAGATGGGGCTTGGAAAGGAGGAGCCTGAGGGGTGACCTCAGTCATAGTTATAAAGATCATAGAATGGTTTAGGTTGGAAGGGACCTCAAAGCTCATCCAGTTCCAACCCCCTGCCATAGGCAGAGACACTTCCTAGACTAGAACAGGTCTTTGCAGACCAGTGCCCAGAGGCTGGAGCCAGTCTCTGCTGGTGATGCCCAGTGACAGGACAAGGACAGTGGGTAGCAATTGAGGTGCAGGAAGCATCATGAGGAGGAATTTCTTCATGTGATGGTGACAGAGCACTGGAACAGGGCCTTGGAGGGGGTTGTGGAATCTCCCTCTCCGAAGATATTCAAAATCTACCTAGGATGTGTTCCTGTGTGATCTGGTGTAGGTGACCCTGCTCTGCACGGGGGTTGGACTGGATGAGCTTTGGAGGTCTCTTCCAGCCCCTGACATTCTGTGATTTCCAGATGGAAAGTTGGACAGGGATTGTTTTGGAAAGGTTTTTTTTTTCCCCTCTTTGTATGTTCTTTTATGCAAAATAATTTACATGTAACAACAACTCTTAATTTTCAGGGGGTTGGTGGTTGGGGTTGGTTTTGGTTGGGATTGATTTGATTTGGTTTGTTTTCATCTGCTGATGATTGTGTCTGAAGAAGGTGGTGGTGTTTTGGACACTTGAGAATCTTCCTTCCCCAGGTAGCATCTATAAGATCTGAAGGTAATGCAGGAACTTCATCAGCACCTTTGCTGATCAGATCCAATCCTTTCAGTCAGAGTCACAGAATGATAGGGGTTGGAAGTGACCTCTGCAGGTCATCTACTCCAGCCCAGCTTCTACAACAGGCTCACCCAGAGCAGCTTGCCCAGGACTGTCTCTCAGTGGGTTTTGAATGACTCCAGAGATGGAGATTCCAGCACCTCTCTGGGCAGTCTGCTCCAATGCTCTACAACCCTCAACATAAGGAAGTTCCTCCTGGTGTTTAGATGGAACTTCCTGCTTCAAGTATACTCTAACCTACCTTTCTTTGGCATTCAGGAACCAGAATGGGCTTAAACCTAGAATTAATTCCCAGCTTAAATTAACTGAGGGTCATTCCATCCTTTGAGAACTGTGAGAACCTTTTTATGTAGTTAACAATCAGATACTGTTTCGAAACTTCTATTTATGCACTCCACAAGTTAGAAGATTATTTGATTTTGGGGGGATTTTCAGTTTAAAAACAAGCAAATTACACCCCAGAAACCAAAGAATTAGTAAAACTATTCCAGCTAGACACCCAGCTTAAACCATACAGCTCTACAATGAATCCATTTGCAAGGCTTTCACATAAATGACAAAATCACCTTCAGAATTGACTTTTTTTTTTCTCCCCTTGGTTCCAGAGACAATGGGCCCCAGATAGCCTACGTGCGTGACTTCAAGGCAAAGGTCCATTATTTCAGGTTCTGGTGTCAGGTATGGATTCATTTCTTGGCAACAGGGGGTTTGTTTGTGTGCTTTAAATGAACTCTTGCAAGTAAAAGTCATCCAGGCTTGGGGTAGGGGCGAGTTAAGTTAGGAGGGAGTAGATACAAGACATTAGAGCTAGGTGAGCTACGGCTTTGGCTTGCTAGAACTTGCTAGAACTTGCTAGAACTTGCTAGAACTGGCTAGAACTGGCTAGAACTGGCTAGAACTGGCTAGAACTGGCTAGAACTGGCTAGAACTGGCTAGAACTGGCTAGAACTTGCTAGAACTTGCTGGAATGGGGCTTGCTAGAACCCGTTGGGACTTGCTGGTGCTCGTCGGGATGGGACTCACTGGGACTTGTTAGAAGTTGCTGGGACTCGCTGGGATGGGACTCGCTAGGACTCACTGGATTTTGCTAGAACCTGATATGATAAAACCTGTTAGAATGGAGGAAGATAGGAGCTGGCAGCCGAGAAGGCAGACAATTGCTGGCCTGCATCAACAGAAGTTAGGGCCCCGAGGATGCTCAGAGGGCTGCAGCACCTCTCCTGTGAGCACAGCCTGAAAGAGTTGGGGCTGTTCAGTTTGGAAGAGAGTAGGCTCCAAGGTGACCTTCTTGTGGCCTTCCAGCATCTGAAGGGGACCACAAAAAAGCTGGGGAGGGACTTTTTAGGCTCTCAAGTAGTCCCAGGACTAGGGGGAATGGAGCACAGCTCGAGATGGGGAGATTGAGGCTGGAGGTAAGGAGGAAGTTGTTGAGCAGGAGAGTGGTGAGAGGCTGGAATGGGTTGCCCCTGCAGGGAGGTGTTTGGGGCCAGATCCCTGGAGGTGTTTTTGGCCAAGCTGGCAGAGGCTGTGGGCAGCCTGCTCTAGGGTAGGGTGTCCCTGGGCATGGCAGAGTGGTTGGGACTGGCTGATCCTTGTGGTCCCTTCCAACCCTGACTCATTCTGTGATTCTAAGTGTGACCAGCAGGACAAAGGAGGGATTCTGCCCCCTCTGCTCTACTCTGGTAAGACCCTACCTGGAGCACTGCATCCACTTCTGGTGCCCTCAACACAAGGAGGATGTGGAACTGTTGGAGCAGGTTCAGAGGAGTCCAAAAAGATGATCAAAGGGCTGGAGAACCTCACCTGTGGTCACAGGCTGAGGTAGTTGGGGCTATTCAGCATGGAGAAGAGAAGGCTCCAGGGAGACTTTAGAGCAGCCTTGCAGTACTTGAAAGGAGAGAGCTGGGAAGGGACTTTGGACAAGGGCTTGTAGTGACAGGATGAGGGGCAATGGCTTCGAGCTGGCAGAGAGGAGATTGAGACTGGAGATTAGGAAGGAATTCTTTTCAATGAGGGTAGGGAGATACTGGAACAGGTTGCCCAGGGAAGGCAAGAAACCTGTGGATGTGGCTCTTTGGGACATGGTTTAATGACCATGAGGGTGTTGGCTTGATGGTTGGACTTGATGTTCTTAGAGGGCCTTTCCAACCCCAGCAATTCTGCTTCTGCTATCTGAACCAGGATCTGGAGGCTTGATTACCTCACTGTAGAGAGCTTTGTTGGAAGCAGTTTGTCCTTGGAGTAAATTACAGTTCAGATACCTTCGTTACTGCTTTTATGTGGATTAGCAAAATTCAACTTTAACCCTTAAAAACAATTGATGCAACAAACCCCAGTCCAGACTGTGCCTTGGGAACTGACTGTACACTTCACCTCTGCCCATTTCATTTCAGCAACTGGCAATGCCACAACACATCAAGATCACAGTGAGCAGAAAAACACTATTTGAGGACTCATTTCAACAGGTATGGTATTGAAACATATTTAGCAGTGGGCATGATGAGCTGGTTAAATTTATTGATCCTTTGACAACTTCCTAATGACATTTTAAGTGAGACTAACAAAAAATCACCAGTTTAATAGTTTGGGTACTGCCACTCTACTCTGCTTTGGTGAGACCTCACCTGGAGTACTGTGTCCAGGTCTGGAGCCCCCAGCACAGGAAGTACATGGACCTGATGGGGCAGGTCCAGAGAAGGCCATGAGAATGATCAGGATGTTGGAACAGCTCTGCTATGAGGGCAGGCTGAAGGAGCTGGGGGTGGTCAGCTTGGAGAAGAGAAAGCTCTGGTGAGACCTTAGAGCAGCCTTCCAGTACCTGAAGGAGGCTACAAGAAGGAAGGAGAGAGTCTGTTTGCAATGGCCTGCAGGGACAGGACAAGGGCAATGGCCTCAAACAAGAGCAGAGCAGATTGAGATTGGATGTTAGGAACAAATTCTGCACCAGGAGGCTGCTGGAACACTGCAACAGGTTGCCCAGGGAGCCCATCCCTGGAGATACTGAAGGTGAGACTGGAGAAGGCTGTGGGCAACCTGCTCTAGTGGAGGATGTCCCTGCTGAGTGCAGGGGGTTGAACTGGATGAGCTTTAGAGGCCCCTTCCAGCCCAACCCATTCTGTGATTCTGCATATTAAAGGCTCATGCTAAAATCTGCAGTTGTGGCTCTGAAGGCTGATGAATCTGAAGGAGCAGGTGATCATTTTTTGCTTTTTCTCAGTTTTTTTTGAGGGCAGTGCTGGTGCAGAGCAGCTCCCACTCCTCAGGAAGTTTTCATGTTGTGCTTCATTTTGCTGACAGATGTCTCAGAAGCAGGAGCTGCCTACCAAACTGATTTCAGCTGATCTTAGTCAGGGTCTTAGTGGTCTTTAAATTAATGAAATAGTTAAATTGTTTAATGCTATTTAGATTATTAGTATTAAATATCTTGTTAATGCAAATAGACTTAAAGTGTGCTTAAAATTCGTTTTACACACATTATTTTTTTACTCACTTTTCCCCTC
>VWZI01005511.1:46737-69156 GCA_013396835.1 Psilopogon haemacephalus
TTTTGTTTATTTTCCCCCCCCCCCCCTTTAATTTATTTTGAACGTGTTTCTATTGTTTGTGTGATTACAGGGAATGGTTCTTTCTATTGTCACATGAAGTTTTGAACCCAATGTATTGCCTGTTTGAATATGCAGGGAAAGATAACTACTGCTTACAAATAAACCCAGCCTCTTACATTAACCCAGACCACTTGAAATACTTCAGATTCATTGGAAGATTCATTGCAATGGTAAGTCCCCAGCACCAGAAAAGAGCTTCTCATGGGTAATTGTGCTAGAGATAAAGATTGCAGCAGCAGGTGGAGGAGTGAGCCTTGAAATTTTGAGTCAAAGCTACTATCAGGTGGTGTTGGGCTTAGTGGATCTAAGTTCAGCATCATTGTGGGTGCCGTGGACAGAGGTCTCCAAGCTGGTGCCACATGGGCTTGTTGGGTGGAGCAGCAGATGGAGACAGAACTGGCTTGATGGGAGAGGCATTGGGTAGGAAGAAGGAGCCAGGGAACACCAGGCCAGGCAGTCTCATCTCTGTGCCTGGTAAGATCATGGAGCAGATCCTCCTGGAGGCACTACTGAGACAGGAGAAGAGTGCAGAGGTGATTGGGTCCAATCAGCCATGGCTGCATCAAGGGCAGATCCTGCCTGACAAACCTGGAGGCCTTCTGTGAACAGGTCCCAACATGAATAGCTGAGGGGCAGCAACTGATGGCATTGACCTGGAGCTGAGCAAAGCCTTTGGCACTGTCCCACACCACATCCTGGTCCCCAAGCTGGTGCCACATGGGTGTGATGGGTGAGCACCAGATGGAGACAGAACTGCCTTGATGGCTACAGCCAGAGTGTGGCTGCCAATGGCTCCATGGCCCAGTGGAGTCCCTCAGGGATCAGTCCTGGGCCCAGTCTTGTTCAGCATCTCTGTGGATGCCATGGGCAGAGGCATTGAGTGCAGCCTCAGCAAGTTTGCTGAGCACCCCAAGCTGTGTGGTGCAGCAGCCAGGCTGGAGGGCAGGGATGGCATCCAGAGGGAGCTGGGCAGGCTGCAGAGGTGGGCACAAGCCAAGCTCAGGAGGTTCAACAAGGCCAAATGTAAGGTCCTGCAGCTGGCTGGAGGCAATGGCAAGCAGCAATCCAGGCTGAGCAGGGACTGGCTGGAGAGCAGCCCTGAGAAGAGGGACTTGGGGTTGCTGGTGGAGGAGGAGAAGCTGAAGCTGAGGCAGCAGTGTGCACTTGCAGGGCAGAAAGGCAAGCAGAGGCTGGGCTGCAGCAGGAGCAGTGTGGGCAGCAGGGCCAGGGAGGTGATTGTGCCCCTCTGCTGTGCTCTGCTGAGAGCCCACCTGGAGTAGTGCATCCAGTGCTGGAGCCCCTGGGACAAGAGGGATGTGGAGATGCTGGAGGTGTGCAGAGAAGGGCCCCGAGGATGCTCAGAGGGCTGCAGCAGCTCTGCTGTGAGCACAGCCTGAAAGAGTTGGGGCTGTGCAGGCTGCAGAAGAGGAGGCTCCCAGGGGACCTTCTGGTGGCCTTCCAGGATCTGAAGGGGGCTACAAAAAAGCTGGGGAGGGACTTTTGAGGCTGTGAGGGAGTGACAGGAGTGGGGGGAATGGAGCAAAGCTGGAGGTGAGGAGATTGAGGCTGGAGGTGAGGAGGAAGTTGTTGAGCATGAGAGTGGTGAGAGGCTGGAATGGGTTGCCCCTGCAGGGAGGTGTTTGGGGCCAGATCCCTGGAGGTGTTTTTGGCCAGACTGGCAGAGGCTGTGGGCAGCCTGCTCTAGGGGAGGGTGTCCCTGGGCATGGCAGGGGGGTTGGCACTGGCTGCTCCTTGTGGTCCCTCCCAACCCTGACTGATTCTATGATGCTGTGATTCTAAGTTCATTCAGCCTGTTAGCAGTTGCGATGTTCTGGGATCATTTTCGTTCTTCAGCTGTCAGAGTTCAGGGCGTAGAGGATTGTTTGGCATGTTAAATGCTTTATTTTGTCTGTTTTCATGTCCTTCAGGCATTGTTCCATGGGAAATTCATTGACACTGGCTTCTCCCTGCCCTTCTATAAACGGATCCTGAACAAGCCAGTAGGACTGAAGGATTTAGAATCTGTCGACCCAGAGTTTTACAACTCTCTCATCTGGGTAAAGTGAGTTTGATTTGATTTTTGTTCTCCAAATTGCAAAACACTGGGTTGGATTCTGTTCACTTGTGCCAGGGAGCAGGTGGAAATTTATTGCTGTAATCCCCCAGCCCCCCCCAGAAGTTTAATACAGCAACTGAAGAGCACTGCTGCAATTGGTACTGGGATTTTAGATACATAAAGAATCATTTTATGCTGTTCTGGTTCCTTGAACATTCTGCCCAGCATCTGCCTTTCCATTTTTTGCTGTTTTTTTTATAAACCTACCTAGACATTATGCAGATATGGCAGCCTTGAACACCACTATCAAATAAAATAGCTGGAGTACATAGCACTGAAACTTCAAATAACTGATTGAAAGGAATCTGCCAAAGTTCACTCAGTGTTTCTCCCTCTACTACATGTTTAGGGAAGAGAAGCTTAGTGCTACAGTAATGTGAAGGTAACAAACATAGTTCACTAAATTCTTCTGTTACTCAGACCTGATGTTTGACTTAAAGGTTAATACCAATGATTTAATATTTTTAAGTTAATGCTCCTGCATTTTTCTGACTGTCCTTGGGGTTTTATGCTCCAAGCATAAAATGATTCAAAGCCATTCCTGTCTACATCCTTTACAGCCATCTGGCTATTCTGACTGTTACAGAGTCACAGCATGGTAGGGCTTGGAAAGGGCCTCTGGAGATCTTCCAGCCCAACCCCTGCCAGAGCAGGAGCAGAGAATCCAGCACAGGTCACACAGCAACACATCCAGACAGGGCTGGAAAGGCTCCAGACAAGGAGACTCCACAACCTCTCTGGGCAGCCTGTGGCAGGGCTCTGGGACACTTCCAGCCAAGAAGTTCTTCCTCATGTTGAGCTGCAACTTCCTGTGCTGCAGTTTCCATCCTTTGCCCTTGTCCTGTGGCAGGGCACAGTGAGCAGAGCCTGTCCCTGTCCCTCCCTCAGCTGTTTACAGGCATTGCTCAGATCCCCTCTCCGTCTTCTCCTCTCCAGACTAAGCAGCCCCAAGGCTCTCAGCCTCTCCTCCTCAGGCAGTGCTGCAGCCCCTTCAGCACCCTCCTGGCCCCTTCCTTCAGCACCCTGCTAGTCCTCTCTTGGACTCTCTCCAGCAGATCCATGTCCGTCTTGAACTGGGGAGCCCAGAACTGGATCTAATCTCTACACCTTTGTAGGCTCATTTCCAGAGAGCAGTAATAAGAAGGATCTGGAGCTCTACAAGCTCCAGATCCTTCTTACATTTTCAGGAATTCTAGGATTTAATGGTGTTGTTTTAAGCCATTGTCTGTACTTAGCTGCACCTTTGCATTGGTGTATGTAGTGCACATGAGCTGACCACTTTCTGTGTTTCAAAGCCATGGGTTTGTCTTTTGTGAGACCAAATAATGGCAAGGTCTTTCATTGCTGCTGCAGGGAGCTGTGCATGGCTCTTTTGGTGTAGAGGCTTGCAACTGGCAAAGAACAACCCCGTGGGTCAGTATAGGCTGGGGACTGACCTGTTTGAGGGCAATGAGGGTGAAAAGGCCCTGGGGGTCCTAGTGGGTGGGAGGTTGCCCATGAGCCAGCAATGTGCTCTGGTGGCAAAAGAAGACCAAAGGCATCCTGGGGTGCATTAGAAGGGCTGTGGTGAGTATGTCAAGACAAGTTCTTCTGCCCCTCTGCTCTGCCCTGGTGAGGCCATGTCTGCAATATTGTGTCCGGTTCTGGGCCCCTCAGGTCAAGAAGGGCCTCAGGGAACTGCTGGAGAGAGTCCAGCCCAGAGCCCCAAAGCTGCTGCAGGCAGTGAGCATCTTCCTTAGGAGGAGATCCTGAGGAGCTGGGGCTGAAGCTTGGAGAGGAGGAGCTTGAGGGCTGCCCTCAGTCATGGTGCTAAAGATGTGCAGGTGAGTGCCAGAGGCTGGAGCCAGCTCTGCTGAAGGATGCTCAAGGACAGCACAAGGGCAGTGGTGGAAGCTGAGCCATAGGAAGTGCCATGGAAACAGGACGGGTTTTTTTTTTCCCCTATGAGAGTGCCAGAGCCCTGGAGCAGGCTGCCCAGGGGGGTTGTGGAGTTTCCCTCTCTGGAGATACTCAAGACCTGCCTGGATGTGTTCCTGTGTGATCTGGTATAGGTGATCCTCCTCTGGCAGGGAGGTTGGACTGGAAGAGCTTTTGAGAGGTCCCTTCCAGCCCCTAACCTTCTGTCATTCTGTGACAGGTAATTGATGCAGAGCACAAAGGCTTCTGGATGGCAGTACCAGGCTGTGGCTGGTAAATGTAAGGGTGCTGCTTGTGAAAACTCTGAGGAGTACACTTCAGGTGTGCACAATGGTCATGAGCCAGGACTTAGTGCAAACTATCCTCATCATGAAGGAACATTTTCTTACCTTGTTTATGTAGCTCCAGACTCTTCTTTCTTAAGGTTCTTCATGCCCATCCCCTCGGTGGAGTTTGAAATCTCAACACACTCTCACTCCAAATTATTTTTTTTTTCCTCTCCTTCCAGAGAAAATGACATTGAAGAATGTGGCTTGGAAATGTTCTTCTCAGTTGATAAAGAAATTCTGGGTGAAATCAAAAGCCATGATTTGAAGCCAAATGGGAGCAACATCCTAGTTACGGAAGAAAACAAAGAAGAATACATCAGGTGAGGATAAATGGGGACTTGAAAAGACTTTTTGTCTCCATCTTTTTCTTTATTTGGCTCTAGCAAGAAAAGGTTAACTGTGAAATCAGAAGCACTGCTGAAATTCTGTCTCTGAGTAACTGCTGATGCTGACAAAAAGCAGCAAATAGTTTTGATCTCAGCATCGAAAGAGGAACGTTGGTAGGAATGAGATCTTTGAATTTACTATTCCCAAAAGTCACAGCTAGTAGAAGCTCTCCCTTTTTCCCTAGAGATTAAGTTTAGCTGAAGATCAGAATCCAATAATGGCAAATGGAGTCCACCTTTTATCTTAAAGTTTAGCAGAAGATCAGGACCCAAATGTGGATGTGAGGTATCTCATGAAATCGTTGCATGTCTTTGCTACTGCAGTCACCTTTGAGGGTCCTTTCCAAGCTGGTGCAGTTTGTGAGTCTGTGTTGGAGGTGTCCCTGCTCGCTGCAGGAGGTTGGACAAGATGTACTTTGAAGGATGCATCCAAGCCAATGCAATCTGTGACTCTGTGATGCTCTGCCCAGACAGTTATGGTTTGGGTTTGTTAAAGCTTACCCTGGAGAAAAGGAGGCTCGGGGGGACCTTATCACTACCTGAAGGGTGTTTGTGGCCAGGTGGGGTTGGTCTCTTGTGCCAGACACCCAGCAACAGCACAAGAAGGGATAGCCTCAAGCAGTGCCAAGACAGGTTCAGGCTGGATGTTAGGAAGAAGTTCTTCCCAGCAAGAGTGATTGGCATTGGAGTGGGCTGCTCAGGGAGGACAAGATGAATTTTGAAGGGTGCATCCAAGCCAGTGCAATCTGTGACTCTGTGATGCTCTGCCCATCCAGTTGGGTTTGGGTTTGTTAAAGCTTAGCCTGGAGAAGAGGAGGCTTAGGGGGACCTTATCACTACCTGAAGGGTGTTTGTGGCCAGGTGGGGTTGGTCTCTTCTGCCAGACACCCAGCAACAGAACAAGAAGGGACAGCCTCAAGCTGCCAGGGCAGGTTCAGGCTGGATGTTAGGAAGAAACTCCTCCCAGCAAGAGTGATTGTCATTGGAGTGGGCTGCCCAGGGAGGACAAGATGAACTTTGAAGGGCACATCCAAGCCGATGCAATCTGTGACTCTGTGATGCTCTGCCCAGCCAGTTATGGTTTGGGTTTGTTAAAGCTTAGCCTGGAGAAGAGGAGGCTCAGGGGGCAACTTATCACTACCTGAAGGGTGTTTGTGGCCAGCAGTCCTCTTTATCTTCACCAGAGCAACCTGACCATTTTACCTTTTCCTGGCAAATGGCTGAGATTTCTGGGGACAATATTAGACTTATGTTATAGCTCTGCAGTTTTTTTGTTTCCTTTCTTCAGATGCTTGGAGACTGCTGTGCCTCTTCTTTGAGTCTAAAATACTTACACTTGGAAACAGGGTTTTAACTTCAAGGAAAAAAACAAAATTGCTTGCACAGGATAAAGGTTTCACAGATTGCATTGGCTTGGAAGAGACTCTCAAAAGTTGTCTTGTCCAGCCTCCCTGCAGGCAGCAGGGACACCTCCAACTAGAGCAGGCTGCCCAGGGACACATTAAATCTGATCCTGAATGTCTGCAGGGGCAGGACCAAGGTGGAGTAGAAGGGAGAGGAGTTCCAGCCCCAACCTCTGCATGCTGCTGTTGAGAACCTCCCATTTTCAGTACTACACGAATCCATGCAATTCACACATTCACAGGTTGCATTGGGTTGGAAGGGACCCCCCCAAAGGCCACTCTGTCCAAATTTCCTGCAGTCAGCAACTAGAGCAGGCTGCCCAGGGTCACAGCAAGTCTGACCATGAATGTGTCCAGGGATGGGATCTCGACCACATCCCTGGGCAACCTGTGCCAGTATTTCACCACTCTCACTGTGCAGAACTTCCTCCTGATGTCCAACCTGAATCTGCCCTGCTCCAGTTTCAGACCATTGCCCCTCAGCCCATCACCACAGGCTCTTCCAAACACTCCACTAAAGTGACACAATGCTCTATCCCCAGGACTTTCTGAACTTCCACTTCCTTTCATCTTTTAACTTGTTGCACAGCTCATCCCAAAACAGGCTAGCAAAGACGTGGCCTTGGGTTAGCCCAGGTCATTTTAATTGCCTTTCTGTGTCTTCTTCTCCAGGCTAGTAGCAGAATGGAGGCTTTCCCGAGGTGTTGAGGAGCAGACACAGGCTTTCTTTGAAGGCTTCAATGAAATTCTGCCACAGCAGTATTTGCAGTATTTTGATGCTAAGGAACTGGAGGTAAGAGATTGTTTGGCTGTTGCCAGGTCTACATGGACACACAGAAAACAGTTAACCTGTAGTCCTCATGTCTGCAGAGCAGAGCTCACCAGGGCTGACAACTCTGTTGTGAGGGAAGCTTCATGAAGTGGGATTTGGTTCCTGTGTTCACCTTCACCTTTCCTCATTGCAGCCTACTGACATGTTTCTAAAGGCCAAGAGTCATAAAATGATTTGGGTTGGAAGGGCCCTCAAGGATCATCCAGTTCCAACTCCCCTGCCATGGTTAGGGGCACCTCACACTAGCTCAGGTTGCTCAAGATCTCATCCAACCTGGCCTTGAACACTTCTAGGGAGGGGGCATCCACAACCTCCCTGGGCAACCTGTGCCAGTGTCTCACCCCCCTCACTCTCAAGAATTTCTTCCTCATCTCCAGTATGAGTCTTCCCTTCCTTGAGCTGCATCCCCTTGCCCCCCCCAGCCACGTCTCATTTTTTTTCATGACAGAGATGATTTCTGGTTTGTGGCTTCTCTGTGTGCCCTTCCTAAGCACTCCTCATTCCTTTCTGTAGAATTTTTGGATATGGTCCTGGGCTGCATTATGAGCAGCAGAGCAAGGGAGGGGATTCTGCCCCTTGGCTCTGCTCTCCTCACACCCCACCTGCAGCACTGTAGCCCCCAGCACAAGAAGGACATGGAACTGCTGGAGAGAGTCCAGAGGAGGCCACCAAGATGATCAGAGGGCTGCAGCAGCTCTGCCATGAGGACAGGCTGAGAGAGTTGGGGCTCTGCAGTCTGGAAAAGAGAAGGCTTCGAGGAGACCTTGGAGTGGCCTTCCAATATCTGAAGGGGCCTACAGGAGGGCTGGAGAGGGACTGTTGACAAGGTCTTGTAATGAGAGGAAGAGGAGGAATGGGTTTGAAGTGTCAGAGGGGAGATTGAAAATGGATGTTAGGAGGAAGTTGTTTGCAGTGAGGGTGGTGAGACACTGGCACAGGTTGCCCAGGGAGGTTGTGGAGCACAGAAGCACAGAATGGGATCTTTGATCCCATTTTGTGCTTCTGTGCACCACTACCTCCCTGGAGGTGTTGAAGGCCAGGTTGGATGAGGCTTTGGGCCACCTGTTCTAGTGGGAGGTGTCCCTGCCTATGGCACAGGGGGGTTGGAACTGGCTGAGCTTTGAGCTCCCTTCCAACCTAAACCATTCTGTGATTCTCTGGTTTCAAATTAAACCCAGGAACTCCTGCTGGGGTGAGTCCAGAGGAGGGCTGCAAGGATAACCAAAGCCTGGAGCACCTCTGCTATGAGAGTAGGCTGAGGGAGCTGGGGGTGCTCAGCCTGAAGAAGAGATGGCTCCATGAGGGACCTTGTAATATGCAAAGGGGATCCTACAGGAAGGCTGCAGGGGGTGACTGCTCATGAGATCGTCTAGAGACAGGACATGGGGGAATGGTTTGAAGCTGAGGGAGAGTAGGGTTAGAGTGGAGCTTAGGAAGAAGGTCTTCAGTACAAGGGTGGTCTGACTTTGGAATATGTTGCCCTGAGTGGTTGTGGATGACTCTTCCATGGAGGTATTCCATGCCAAAATGGATGAGGCCTTGAGCAGCCAAGTCTGAGTGGTGTCCCTGCCCATGGCACAGGGGGGTTGGAACTGGCTGAGCTTTGTGTTCCTCTCCAACCTAAACCATTCTTTGATTCTCTGGTTTCAAATTAAACCCAGGAACTCTTGCTGGGGTGAGTCCAGGGGAGGGCTACAAGGAAAACTCTCTCATGGCAGGGAGGTTGGAGATGATGATCTCTGAGGTGCCTTCCAATCTAAACCATTCTGATTCCATTCATGCTTCTGAGTGTGGCTGCAGCTGATAGCCTTTTCTTCACATGTGGGAAGCTGTAGAAGGAAAATTAGGACTCCTACTCAGATTTATTTCCCTTTTCCTCCCCTAAAGGTGCTTCTGTGTGGAATGCAAGAAATTGACTTGAATGACTGGCAGAGGCACACCATCTACAGGCACTACACCAGGACCAGCAGGCAGATCGTGTGGTTCTGGCAGGTTTGTAGACTCAGTTTTCTTCTCAGACTGACAGGGCACAGCCCCAGCTTGGTAAACAACAGTCAGAACCCTCAAGAGGAGTGTGAGTGAATAGTGTCAGTGTATTCCAGCTGCTCCCAACAGTCCTGTGCTTGCTTAGTCTGTGGATGTAAATGTGGGTAAGATCTGACTGTCAAAACTGGACCTAAATGTTGATTTCAATTCCTGTTTTTTTTTCCAGTTTGTGAAAGAAATAGACAACGAGAAGAGAATGAGGCTCTTGCAGTTTGTGACTGGAACCTGCAGGTTGCCAGTGGGAGGATTTGCTGACCTCATGGGTATGCATTAACAGTGCCACGAAAGTTATATCTTGCGTACATCTGGAGTGTTGTGTCCAGTTCTGGGTTCTCCAGTTCAAGAGGCACCAGGGATATACTGGAGAGCAAAAGAGCTGGCATTGGAATGGGCTGCCCAGGGAGGTGGTGGAGTCCACAGCCCTGGAAGTGTTTAAAAGGAGGCTGCATGAGGCACTTAGTGCCATGGGTTAGTTAATCAGAAGGTGTTAGGATGGACTCGGTGATCCTAGAGGTCTTTTCCAACCTGGTTAATTCTGTGAGAGAGTCCAAGGGAGGCTGTGAGGATGGTGAAGGGACTGGGTGGTCTGATGGGGAAAGGCTGAGAGCCCTGCAGTTGGTTAGTCTGGAGAAAAGAAGGCTGAGAGGGGATCTTATTAATGTCTGTAAATACCTGAAGGGTGAGTGCCAAGAGGAAGTGTTCCAAGCTCTGCTCAGTGGTGCCCAGAGATAGGTCAAGGAGCAGTGGGTACAAGCTAGAACACAGGAGGCTCCACCTCAACATGAAGAGAAACTTCTTTGGTGTGAGGATGCTGGAGCCCTGGAGCAGGCTGCCCAGAGAGGTTGTGGAGTCTCCTTTCTCTGGAGACTTTCAGGCTCCATCTTGCCGCAAACAAGGAGACGGGGAGACAGTTTGATACAAACTAATTCCATTTATTACATGCATTTGTTCATATTATATACGTTTAAATATTCTAAAGAAGGCAGAGTGCAACTATTCTATTGCCTATTTACTTGTCCAAATAGCTAAAGCTGATACAGTGATTGGCCTAACTGAAGTGTATGTGGTCATACATCTCTACTTGATACAAAGCTACATCTGCTTAGCTTCAGAAGACTTTGGGTTCTTTGTTTTACTTTTCTTATCAGAGTTTTTACAACCTCTAAGGCCACCCTGCTCTTGGCTGCACCAGGCACCACATTCCTGCATAGCCAACACTTAAGAGTCTGGGTGTCAACTCCTGCCATTTAGAGCCTGGATGTCAACTTTAAGACCCCCACTGTTTTTCCTGCATTCCGTTTCTTGCCTTACCAAGGCTTGCTTATTTCCATGTCTTTATATAACATATCTGTTTCATTATGAATCTGGGTATCCTCACATCTGGATGTGCTCCTGGGTGACCCTGCTTTGACAGGGCTGTTGGACTCCAGAGGTCCCTTCCAACCTCTACCATCCTGTGTTTCTGTGATATGTTTCTGGGCGTTGTAAATGAATTTTATAGTGAATGATGTTCCATGAGCCTTGCATATACTTGAGCTGTGCTGGACAAAGAGCTTGAGGGAAAGCTTCAGCTTTTAGTAGCTAGACCTATGCCTTGTTTACTTGGATTTGTTTTACAGGGAGCAACGGGCCCCAGAAATTCTGCATTGAGAAAGTTGGAAAGGAAAACTGGTTACCCAGAAGTCACACCTGGTGAGTATGCACCAGAGCAGAGCACTGCTGCTCCTCTGCCTCTGCTAACAGCAATCTGCTGGAGACTGTGGGAAAAGCAAACACCAAGTTACACCAGGAAACTTGGCTGCCAAGAAATGGCTGAACCTCTGAAAGGCTGTTCTGGTGTGGGCCAGATGGAGATGGGTGAGAAATTGTGTCCCACCAGGGTCTGTACCTGGTGCTACAGACAGTGAGATTGAGGCACCCTCAGCAGCTCTGCAGGTGGCACCAAGCTGAGTGGTGTGGTTGATGAGACTGAAGGACAGGCTGGAATCCAGAGGGACCTGGAGAGGCTTGAGAGGTGACTGAGGACACTCCTATATGAGGTTCAGTAAGGGAAAGTGCAAGGTCCTGCACCTAGGTCAGGGCAATCCTTGATGTCAATCCAGGCTGGGGGATGAGGAGATTGAGAGCAGCTTTGCAGAGAAAGATTTGGGGGTTCTGATGAATGAGAAGCTGGAGAGGAGCCAGAAATGGGCACTGGTAGCCCAGAAGGCCAAGGGCAGCCTGGGCTGCATCCAAAGCAGCATGGCCTGAGATGGAGAGAGGGGATCCTGCCCCTCTGCTCTGCTGAGACCTCTCCTAGGGAGCTGTGTCCATCTCTGGGGTTTCCAAAACAAGAGAGACATGGACCTGCTGGAGAAGGGCCACAGAGATGATCAGAGGGCTGGGGAACCTCTCCTATGGGGACAGGCTAGAAGAGTTGGGGCTGTTCAGCCCAGAGAAGAGAAGGCTGCCTCAGAGCTACATTTCAACATCTGTTGGGGGCCTACCAGGAGGCTGAGGAAGGACTGTTGAGAAGGGCCTGTGGGACAAGGGGCAATGGTTTGAGACTGGAACAGGGAAGACTGAGGTTGGACATCAGGAAGTCCTGCACAGTGAGGGTGGTGAGATGTTGGAACAGATTGCCTGAGGATGTGGGATGAGCTGTGCAACAAGTTAAAAGATGAAAGGAAATGGAAGTTCAGAAAGTCCTGGGGATAGAGCATTGTGTCACTTTAGTGGAGTGTTTGGAAGAGCCTGTGGTGATGGGCTGAGGGGCAATGGTCTGAAACTGGAGCAGGGCAGATTCAGGTTGGACATCAGGAGGAAGTTCTGCACAGTGAGAGTGGTGAAATACTGGCACAGGTTGCCCAGGGATGTGGTCGAGATCCCATCCCTGGAGACATTCATGGTCAGACTTGCTGTGACCCTGGGCAGCCTGCTCTAGTTGCTGACTGCAGGAAATTTGGACAGAGTGGCCTTTGGGGGGGTCCCTTCCAACCCAATGCAACCTGTGAATGTGTGAATTCCATGGATTCGTGTAGTACTGAAAATGGGAGGTTCTCAACAGCAGCATGCAGAGGTTGGGGCTCTGTGTTAGCACTCCCCAACACTCCACCTTGCTAGCAGTGGCCACATGGACTCTTCCCTAGGAAGAAGGTAGCTTCTGCTCAGGTCTGTCTGTTGGGTAGTAGTAACACCCAAATCATTCACCTTCAGATGTGAGTTGTGACTCTAAGTTAACCATGGAGCAAAGGGTAGTGACACTGCTCACCAGGTACACAGCACTGCTAGAGAGGTGGCACTGGTCAAGCTCTTGAACAGGGTCATGAAACTGCTTGAGTGTGTCCAGTGCAGAGCCACAAAGATGCTGAAGGGAATGGAACAGCTCCGTTAGGAGGAGAGCCTGAGGGAGCTGGGGCTGTGCTGCTGGGAGAGGAGGAGCCTTAGTGGTGACCTCAGCAGTGGTTATAAAGATGTGCAGGTGAGTGGCAGGAGGCTGGAGCCAGCTCTGCTGGGTGGTGCCCAGTGACAGGCCAAGGGGCAATGGGTGGAAGCTGAGGCATAGAAAGTTTCACTTAAACATGAGGAGGAATTTTTTCCCTGTGAGGGTGCCAGAGCCCTGGAGCAGGCTGCCCAGGGGGGCTGTGGAGTCTCCCTCTCTGGAGATACTCAGGACCCACTTGGATGTGTTCTGTGTGATGTGATGTAGGTGACCCTGCTCTGGCAATGGGGTTGGACTGGATGTGTTTTGGAGGTCCCTTCCAGCCCCTGACGTTCTGTGATTGTAACTTCTGCTGTCAGAAATCCATAAATCTCTGCCAGTCACCCACTCTTCACCAGGACATGGATCCAGGTGTCCAGCTCCACAGCAAAAAGTTTAATTGCCCATAGATTTGTTTTCCTGTGGTGGTTTCATTCTCTTTCACTGCTGAAGTTTTCCCTTTGTTTTCAGTTTCAATCGCTTAGACCTTCCCCCCTATAAGAATTACGAGCAGCTGAAGGAGAAGCTGCTGTTTGCCATCGAGGAGACAGAAGGATTTGGGCAAGAGTAGCTGGAATTTGCACCTTGGAAGAATGTGAAGTCAGCATGATGGCAACGTTCTTCACTCCTGCTTGTTGCACACTTCGTTGTAAAGTAGACTTGACTGGGATTTATTTAACAATACTAACGTGTGAGTAAAGGGATGTAATCCTGAAGTCTTCTCCAAATTAACTCTGGATTCCTGCTGAGCACTTTGAGAAATGGAGTGAGCAATCAGATGCGGCCAACAAACGACTCCTCATCACCCTAAGTCGAGGTCTGAATACAAGCTTTGGGCTCTGCTTTGTTGTACCATTCATTAAGTAGGACGACCAACAGGTTTTTAACAATAGTCTTTATCTTTCCTTTTTTAGTAGCACTTTTTTGCTACTGATGCACTGGGAAGTTCATTGGTAGCTGCAATGCTGCAGCAGCATCCTTAAGCCTCTTTGCAGCATGGTTAGTACAGCCAGCTCAGAGCCATCCTCTGTGGACTGTGAGCAAATCCATTTGTGTGAGCTCTTTTTACTAACTCCCAAGTGTGGCCAGACTGTTTGGTTTTACCCTCCCCCACACACACACACCCCCAGGGTCTGCTCACATGCCAGCTGGCCTCAAGCTGCTCTTTAAGGGGATGTCAAACTGTGGCACAAATCCAGGGCGTAGCTTTTGCTTTGTTTGGTTTGGGGTTTTTGTTTTGTTTGCTTGTTTGTTTTCTTTTTTTCCAATCCTGCTAATTTCAGCAAAACCAACACCTGCCCAAAAGCGACTGGAACGCTTCTCTGTGCCCTCAGAAGAATTCTGAGCCGTTTGCTGTCTCACACATGTGACTTCTTACATCAGTACTAACACTGTGGTACTTCACTTGTTCTGCAAAAGTCCAGGCCAGCTGGGACTGCACTGGCTGCAGTTAGGATTGCTGCCTGCAGAGTGCTGTTGCTCGTCTGAAGTGTCAGTGGACATCCTTCTCAGTGTTCTTATTCTTACATGTCGCAGTCAGTTTTGCTCTGAAGACCTTCTTGGGCTCTCAGGAAAAGAGGTACAAACCAACTGGATTCAGAAAAAAAAAAAATAAATATATGATCATGCTTTATAGTTTTTGTTGCTGATAGGTGGTACTGGCTCAGGCTGTGGAAAACTCAGACAGGGATTACAGCTGTTGTAACAGCTGCTACATCAGGAAGGAAGTTGTGTGAAGACTGAAGCTGAAGTTTGGAGGGAAAGGTTTCTAAGCTAATGCATCCTAAGCTGCTTATGGCTAAGTAACTTTTGTAGCGAGTTCCTATAGGATTAAGAACATTTTTACTTCATTTTAGAATCAATTCTCTTCTGGTTTACAGTAACTTTTTGCATTTTACTGCTCCTTTAGACTGAATGCACTTTTTTTTGGGGGGTATGGTCAGCTCTTCCTCGTGCCTGAAAGGGAGGAAAGCAAACTGCAATGAGGTGAGCTGCCAGCCACAGTGAGAGAGGTGAGACTTGAAGTAGCTTAGCTATGGTCAGCTCTTCTCCTTGCCTGAAAGGGAGGAAAGCAAACTGCAATGAGGTGAGCTGTTAAACACAGTGAGAGGTGAGACTTGCATGGCTATGGTCAGCTCTTCCCCTTGTCTGAAGGGAGGAAGGCAAACTGCAATGAGTTGAGCTGTTAAACACAGTGAGAGGTGAGACTTGAAGTAGCTTAGCTATGGTCAGCTCTTCCCCTTGTCTGATGGGAGGAAAGCAAACTGCAATGAGGTGAGCTGTTAAACACAGTGAGAGGTGAGACTTGAAGTAGCTTAGCTATGGTCAGCTCTTCCCCTTGTCTGATGGGAGGAAAGCAAACTGCAATGAGGTGAGCTGTTAAACACCCCGAGAGGTGAGACTTTTAGTCTCATGTAGCACAGACTAAAGCATAACTGCAGCTCAGAGATTTGGGAGAGAAGCTGTTTGTAAGAGGCTTCTGGATAAGGGAGCTGAACCAAGACAGTGAGAAACTGCACAACTGAACTTCCAGGCTTGAAAAAGGTATTTCTTACCTGCTGTCCCTTCTCTCTAGACTGTAGGAGGGGGGCAAAAAAACGCAGATTCAGGCCTAAGAACCACTAAGACATGAGAGTTTTTAGCTGACTTCAAGAGTTTTTCAGCTCATGCCAAGGGATGGAAAATCTTGGGAGGCAGCATGCAGCATGAAGAGTTCTTTTCACAGGCATGGAAAAGAGTTTCTGGTGGTGTAGAAACAACCCTCTTGGAGTTGCAGTGATGGCAAGAACTAACCTGACTTGATGGCTGAAATCTGCCAGCTTCAACCCATTTGCTGTCTGTGTTACAGTCCACAGCTCACCAGGAGGAAAAAAACACCACAAAAAGAAAAAGCCTTATAAATATTTTCTGTTGATCTTAATTCTTACAATGAAAAGTAGTTAACCTAACATATTTACAAGGAGAGATTAAATTAAGCAAGATAATGCAAGATTAAGCTACGAGACAAACCTTTAGCCTGGTGTGTTCTGCAGAAATGCTTTATGATTTACCTAGGAAACTTAGGAATTGTTGTTTCATGTATAAATATCACCCAGAAGGCTTTCAAGCCCTATATTTTTAAAACAAAAGAGTAGTTATAATTGAAATAGCCTTAGCCCTAGTTCTATAGGGTATGGCTCTTTACATATTTTTATGGTTGAAATGTTTAGTTCAGGTTAAAAAAAAACAAAAAACAACAAAACAAATGACAAAGGTAAAATGCTTGTATATATTTTTTGCAGTCCAGGATTCCACTTATTCCATTTTTTCCCCCCCCCCTTAATTTAAATGGCATGTTTATATGTCTCTTCTGCTGTATTAGGGGTGGGAAAAGGGGGCTGGATATCCCAAAGCACCAGATATGCTTTGAAAATATTAGGAAAGAATTCATTTTGGGGTGGGGAAGGGAGGAGGAATAATCTGTGAACCCTTGCATTTGGCCCCAAACTAGTAACAAATTACTTTGTTGAATTGGCAGAGGTTAAGGCTCCTTAGACCTTTGTCAGCTGGCAAATCTGTTCCATTTTTTTTTTTTACAGCATGTTGTGTAGAAATAAAAAAAAAAAAAAGGAATTCCTATTAGCCACTGGTGCACTTTGCTGTTCTTTCTGTGGGAATCTGGTGAAGACAGATGTGGATGAGCTCCCAGCAGCTGCCAATTGGCCTTAGGAGTAAGATTTTTCAGCAGAGGTGAATAAATTTATCCCCCACGACTTCCAAACTGCTGTAGAGCAGCCTGAGCTGCTCCACAGCATCTCACAAGTGTCTCTCGGTGTCCAGCTCTCAACTGATCCTAATTTACAACTATTCAAACCACTTTGCTTTGGATTTTTTTTTTCCTTTTGTTTTGGCCTTACAGGATGAGCAAATTATAAATGCTGAGCTGCTGATCTAAGAATTAACAAAGCCTTATTCTGGATAGCTCAGGAAATGTTTGCTATGCTAATGACATGCACGGTAAATGCAGCATGTCCCCATCCAATCTGCTGTGGGAGTTGGGCTGCTTTAATTCAGGTGCTTGTGGGGAAAAAGAATAAAAGAAAAAGGAAAATAAAGAGGTGGGGGGGAAGGAAAATGAAAAAAAAAAAAGGAAAAGAGAGAAAGAAAAAGGAAAATAAAGAGGTGGGGGGGAAGGAAAATGAAATTTAAAAAAAAAAAAGGAAAAGAGAGAAAAAGGAAAATAGAGGGGAAAAAAAATAGAAAGGAAAATAAAAAGGAAAGAGAAAGGAAAAGGAATATAAAGAGGAAAATTAAAAGAGGAAAATAAAGAGAAAAATTGAAAATTAAAATAAAGAGGAAAAAAGAGAAAGGAAGAGGAAAATTATAAAAGGAAAATAAAGAGGAATTTTTTAAAAATTAAAATAAAGAGGAAAAGAGAGGAAAAGGAAAAAAATAAAGAGGAAAATTTAAAGGGGAAAAGAGAGAGGAAAAGAAAAAATAAAATAAAGGGGGAAAGACAAAAAAGGAAAAGGGGGAAAAAGGAAAATAGAGGAAAAGGGAAAAAAGGGGGAAAGAGGAAAAGAAAAAAAAAAGGAAAAAGAGGGAAAGAAAAAAGAAAAGGGGAAAACAGAAAAAGAAAAAAGAAAAGGGTAAAAAAGAAAAAAAATAAAGAGGAAAAGGAAAAAATAAAATAAGGGGAAAAGAGAGAAAGAAAAGGGAAAATAAGGAAAATAAAGAGGAAAATGAAAAAAAAAAGGGGAAAAGAAAGAAAAAGGGTTAAAAAAGGAAAATAAAGAGGAAAAGAGAGAAAGGAAAATGAAAAGGAAAAGAGAAAAAGAAAAATGGAAAATAAAAAACCCCTTTTTATTATTCTGAGAGAAGTAAAACCCCCACCAGGTGTAATTCTTTTCTTTATTTTTTTTCCTTCCATGCTGCACTGGCTGCATAATCTCAGCTCTCTGTGTCCCCTTGGTATCTCCAGCCCCCTTTTCCGTGGCGTCTTTCCCCTTGGAGGATGGCTCTGTCTGTCTGTCTGTCTGTGTGTGTCTGTACATGTGCTCTAGTGACCTCCTGTGTGTCAACTGGGATCAGCAGCACTGGATTGTAAAATACTGTACCGAAAAGTCGTTGTTGACATTTCCTTGCGTTGTAATTTCCAATACTCAGGTAACTGTAACAGGATCTCAGTTAAGTCAAATACTTTTATAAAACTACTTCAAGAGCTGTAATCTCTGTGTTGTTCTTCTGCCTGCTAATGCGTTGGCTGCTCAATCTTTTTTTTTTGGAGGGGGGGGGATGGAGGAGTTAGACTGTCTGAAGTTGTCCTTCTAGAAAAGCTCTTCGGGAAGGTTTCTGTCCTGATTTGTGTTGCTTAGGGAAGGAGCAGTCAGAGATTGGCACAGGCTGCCCAGGGAGAGGTGGTGGAGTCCCCATCCCTGGAGGTGTTCCACGTCCAGTTCTGGAGCCCCTGGGACAAGAGGGATGTGGAGATGCTGGAGGTGTGCAGAGCNCCTTCCAACCCTGACTGATTCTATGATTCTAAAGGTGTGGCTATGGTACTCGGGGATGTGATTTGGTGGCCATGGTGGAGTTGGCATGGTGGTTGGACTGGATGGTAGAAGGTTGTAGCCAGGTGGGGTTGGTCTCTTCTCCCAGGCACCCAGAGATAGAACAAGAGGACACAGCCTCAAGCTGTGCCGGGGCAGGTTCATGCTGGATGTTAGGAAGTTCTTCCCAGCAAGAGTGATTGGCATTGGGATGGGCTGCCCAGGGAGGTGGTGGAGTCCCCATCCCTGGAGGTGTCTATAAAGAGTCTGTGATAGGCCAAGGAGCAGTGGATGGAAGCTGCAGCACAGGAGGTTGCAGCTCCACACAAGAGGCAACTTCTTGCCTGTGTGGGTCCCAGAGCAGTGGCACAGGCTGCCCAGAGAGGTTGTGGAGTCTCCTTGTGTGAAGCCTTTGCAGACTCTGTCTGGATGTGTTGCTGTGTGCCCTGAGCTAGCTTGGATGCTCCTGCTCTGGCAGGGGGCTCGGACTGGAGGAGCTCTTTGGGTCCCTTCCAACCCCTGACATCCTGTGAGCCTGTGATGAGGCACTTAGTACCCTGGGTCAGTTAATGAGGTGTTAGGTGATAGGTTGGACTCAGTGATCTTAGAGGTCTTTTCCAAACTGATCAGTTCTGTAATTCTGTGACTCTTTCAACCAAACCAATTCTGTCTCTGAGTTTTGACTGTATTGGAATTTCTTGAAGTATGAAATGTAACAAGGCCAAGTGCCAGGTCCTTCACCTCGGTCACAACAATCCCATGGTGAGCTACAGAGCTGGGGATGTGTGGTTGGCAAGCTGCAACTTGGAGAGGGATATGAGGGTATTGGCTGACAGTCAGCAGTGTGCCCAAGTGGCCAAGAAAGCCAAAGGCATCCTGAGTGGGGTCAGCAGCAGGGTGGGCACTGATGCCAGGAGGGGATCCTGCCCCTGTGCTCGGCACTGCTGAGGCCACCCCTCGAGTGCTGTGCTCAGCTCTGGGCCTCTCACTGCAGGAAGGACATGGAGGGGCTGGAGCCTGCCCAGAGCAGGGCAGTGAGGCTGGAGAAGGGCCTGGAGCAGCTGGGGGTGAGGAGGGGCTGAGGGAGCTGGGGGTGTGCAGGGGGAGCAGAGGAGCCTGAGGGCAGAGCTCATTGCTCTCTGCAGCTGCCTGCAGGGAGGTGGCAGTGAGGAGGGGGCAGCCTCTGCTCCCTGGGGGCAAGGGACAGCAGCAGAGGCAATGGCTCCAATCTGCCCCAGGGCAGGCTGAGGCTGCAGCTCAGGAAATTCTTCTTCACTGGAAGGGTTCCCTGGGCTTGGAATGGTCTGCCCAGGGCAGTGCTGCAGTCAGCACCCCTGGGGGGTGTTCAAGGTAGATCTGTCACTTCTGGATGTGGTTTAGTGTTAACCCTTCTGTGCTGTGTCAGGAGTTGGAGTGCATGAGCTTGGAGGTATCTTCCAACCAGATGTAATCTATGACTGAGACAGAGCTGCCTTTGTGACTGGCTAGAAACTGCAACTGAAACAATTCCTGTATTTGCAGTGCTGATGGGTCTGGGGATGCAGCCCCAAAGAGGCTACTGGACTGGTGGCAGAGGTAGTCTGAGGGAAATGGTCTGGAGGAGACACAGCTTGAACATTTTCTTCTTGTGGTAACAGAAATGAGATGTGTCTCTGCAAGTCTCCTTTTCTGTTCAGGGGTAAGAAGGTGGCTGGAAGGAGAGAAAGAAGCTCAGATGAGACTGGCCAGCCTTGTAGTTCTCTGATCCTCCTGCTAGAAGGCAGGACTGGTATTTACAATGTTCCTCAAGTCACCTCTCCTCATTGCCCCGACCTTCCAGACACTTGGGATGGGTTTTACAGTGACAGTGGCCAGCTCCCTTAGTGCTCAGGGGTGCATCCATCAGGTCTCATGAACTTAGGTGCATTTTAACTGACCCCCTTCCCTGAGGATAATCTTTCTTGCCGCACCCATTAGCTTCTCTCTCTGCTCACTTTCCCCCATGTCCACACAGGCTGGGCTAAAACAATTCTGTTAGCAGCAGCAAATCCCAAATGCTTTTTTCTGTGCCAAGTCAGAGCTGCCTTCGTCCAAGTATTGCTTCCCCCAGGCTCCAGATTGGTGCTTCCCTAGGAAGAAGTCAAGCAAAGGAGGCAGGAGACCTGTGTGGATAAGCAAGAGGCTTCTGGGGAAAACTCCAGTGGAAGAAGTTTACAGAATATGGAAAAAGGAAGCAACCAGGAACATTGCCAGAGCAGGTAGGAAAGCAGAGGTGAGTTTAGACATGGCAGCAGGGCAGTGCTTGTGTAAACAAAACCTTGGTTGGTTTAGGGCTGCAGTGGCAGCTGTGATGTCTTCACCAACTTGGGTCATTGGTTGGACTGGAAGCTGGATCAGGCTATGCTACCATGGACTTTCTGCAACCAACTTTAATTGCTGGAGTGGTAAGCTATGTTGGAATTTAAATTAATTAGGTGGCAGAGCTGTAAATGTCCACTGGAGGGGGGCAGGAACAACAATTCTTTGATAGCACTTTCACAGAATCACAGAATTAACCAGGTTGAAAAAGACCTCTAGGATCATGGACTCCAACCTATCACCTTCTAATTAACTTTCTATCCAAAGTTTCTAATCCAAAGTTTCTATCTTAACTGCTGATAAACTTGGTGCTGTTTGGGAGCCCCACATATAGAATGGTTTAGGTTGGAAGAGACCTCAAAGATCATCCAGTTCCAACCCCCCACCATAGGCAGGGACACCTCCCACTAGATCAGGATGCTCAAGGATGCAGTCAGAAGGGATCCAGCTTGTCCCATGTTCCAGCAGCCTTCCAGTGAAAAGCACTGGAGATCAGCAGCAACATTTCTCCTCTGAAGCTGTAATTCGTTTTTCATGCAGAAGCTGAGCCCCAGAAGAGTTAATTCCATCCCTGAGGTATGTTTAATTGTAGCTTAGGTCAGTCCCTATAAGCATGGAATTTGTGTTTATATTATGTGTCTTTATCTCTTGGATCCTTAAGGAGTTGTTCCTGGTGTCTGAAGATGCCTGATCCTCTGTCCACTCAACCTATCAGCTCCAGAGCAGTGCACGATCACCAGGGTTCACTGCAGGCACGTTTGAGCAGAAAGTAGTCCCTGCTACATTTCAGAGACCCCAGGGAGTTTACCTGCTCTGACAAACCTTGAGGGAAATTTTAAAATGAGGTAATGTTTCTGGGTTTTTTTAGCCAGCAAATATCTACTAACTGTTGGGAGGAGCTGAGCGTCAGCTTTCTGCTTGCAGGGTGGCAGGTGCTGGCAGAAGCAACCAAGGAATGGACTGCAGATGGAAGGGGCAAAGTACCAACTGCTGTCAGTGTGGCTGTGTAGCATCAGCTGGGACCGTGTCACACACAGCTCCTGAGCGCCCTCTTTTGCCTTCAGGGCCTCCCCGCTCCTTCCCCGCCGCCAGCTCAGCATTTATGCTTCCTCCTGCTCAGGGAGGCAGGAGCTGCCCCTACTCCTCTGCCTCGCTCTCTCCGGTCCCCGCAGCGGTTTCGGGTTCCCGCCGGCCCCGCAGCTGTGGCGTGCAGGATGCCAAAGCTCTCGGCTGCTTCTCCCTCTGCCCATGCCTTGCCCTCTCCGGTCCCCGCAGCGGTGTTTCAGGATTCCGCAGCCCCGCAGCTGTGGCGTGCAGGATGCCAAAGCTCTCGGCTGCTCCTCCTCTGCCCATGCCTCGCTCTCTCCGGTCCCCGCAGCGGTGTTTCGGGTTCCCGCCGGCCCCGCGGTTGTGGCGCAGGATGCCAAAGCTCTCGGCTGCTCCTCCCCCTCGGCCCAGCAAACTCTCCGTGTCTCGGGGCCTTCAGAAGCGCTCAGCGTGGCTGTCGCAGGGCAGCTCTCCTCGCCGCCTTTACTCCACAGGTGTGTTTATACTAACAGCCTTTACCGAGAGTCAGGGCGGGTCCCCGGTGGCGGCAGGCCCCGGCCCACCCTCGGCTCCGGCGGAGGTTGTTTGAGAGGGAGCGTAAGGCCCGGGGACCCTCCTGCCGCGGCACAAGCGCTTCCGGGGCGGGAGAAGTGCTTCCGGGGCAGAGCGGGGGCCGCTTCCGGCCGCTCTGTGAGCGGGGCGCATGCGCGCTGCGCCGTGACGGGGCGAGAGGCGGCGGCGGCGGCGACAGCTCCTCGACATGGTGGGTGAGGCTGGCGGGACCGGGGCCGGCGGGGCCCCCTCTGCTCTGTGCCGCGGGGGGACCGGGGCCGGTGGGGTCCCCTCTGCTCTGTATCGCGGGGGGACCGGGGCCGGCGGGGTCCCCTCTGCTCTGTGCCGCGGGAGGGCCGGGGCCGGCGGGGGCCCCTCCGCTCCGGTTCGGCGGGGGGCCGGGGGCGGC
>VWZI01005511.1:90187-106651 GCA_013396835.1 Psilopogon haemacephalus
TCTGAGCAGGGCAGAGCAGAGGCACAGGAGAACCTCCCTGGATCTGCTGGACACACTCTGCCTAATGCCCCCCAGGACCCCCTTGGCCCCCTTGGCCCCCAGGGCACATTGCTGTGCCATGGATCTTCTCCCCCAGCACTCTCAGCTCCCTCTCCACAGGACTGCTCTCCACCAGATCACCTCTCTGCCACTGGCATGGACACCTCCCCTGGGTAGGTGACACTCGTAAAGGGTTGACCTGAGCCTCTCTAGACTGAGTATTGCCATCCCAGACTCGGTCCTCTGGCAGATCTGCCTTTAGATCTTGGAAGCCAGGTCTCCTTAGAGGAAAGGTAGTGGTAGAGGACATGGGTGTTCAGCCTGGAAAAGGCTCCAGGGAGACCTCAGAGCAGCCTTCCAGAACCTGAAGGGGGCTACAGGAGAGCTGGGGAGGGACTTTTGACAGGGGCTGGGAGTGAATGACCAGTGGCAATGGTTTTGAGCCATGAGGGAGGGATTAAGACAGGAGATCAGGAAGAAATTCTTTCCTGTGAGGGTGGTGAGACACTGGCACAGGTTGCCCAAGGAGGTTGTGGCTGCTCCCTCCCTGGAGGTGTTCAAAGCCAGGCTGGGTGAGGCCCTGAGCGACCTGTTCTAGTGGGAGGTGTCCCTGCCTATGGCACAGGGGGGTTGGAACTGGCTGAGCTGTGAGGTCCCTTCCAACCTAAACCATTCTATGACTCTGTGTCCCCAACAGCTGCTCCCACCCCAGGCATGTCCTGGCATGGCTGTGCACAAACAGCAGTGACCCAGGCTGGGCAAAGTCTCTGCCCTGGGTGGCTGCAGAGTTCTGCCTTCCAGGGTGGCTCTGCTGGGGGGGTGCCAGAGCTTTGTTTGAGGAGTCTGCAGTGCCCTGAGCAGTTCTGAGAAAACCTGAGCTGTGTTCTGCTCTCCTGGGGGCTTGTCACAAAAGGTCAAGTGATAGCTGGAGGGAAGCCCTCGCAGGGGACAGCCTCCTGCTGGCTCCTGCCAAGGGAACTTGCTGTTCTTTTTTCCAAGGCTGGGGAAGCTGTGACTGAATGTTGAGCAAAAGCCCAACTCTTTATCTGGAGCTCTGATGTAAGTGTTCTCTGTGCCCTCCAAACGTGGCACAGAAGGTGCTGCCTCTCTGCCTCCTCCCCCTGCCCAGCAGCAAGCTGGAAGCCCTGGCTTGAGCTGTTGGAATGGTGGAGGTCCATGGCCCAGGGGGCAAGGGTCCTGACGTAGAATTAGAGTGGGAGGGGTTGGAAGGGACCTCCAGAGATCAAGTCCAACCCCCATGCCAGAGCAGGATCACCCAGGAACACATCCAGATGGAAGCCTCCATAGAAGGAGACTCCACAGCCTCTCTGTGCAGCCTGCTCCAGGGCTTTGCCACCCTCACACCAAAGTTTCTCCTCATGCTGAGGTGGAACCTCCTGCGTTCCAGCTTGTGTCCATTGCTCCTTGTCCTGTCACAGGGCACTACTGAGCAGAGCCTGGCACCTCCTTCTTGGCACCCACCCCTCAGACATTTGTACCCATTGCTCAGATCCCCTCTCCAGACTAACCAGCCCCAGGGCTCTCAGCCTTTCCCCATCAGCCAGGTGCTCCAATCCCTTCATCATCCTCATAGTTGCCCACTGGGCTCTGTCCAGCAGATCTCTCTTGAGCTGGGGAACCCAAAAGTGGACACAGTGTTCCAGATGTGGCCATAGGTTTAGGCTCCACAGATTTTGTGTGGCTCTGTTTGGTCATGAGCTGAGTGAGCCCTTACAGGTCTGCCAGGTACAAATACTCATTCCTGGAGCCAGAACCATGCTCAGAGGCTCAGAACCCTGCTCAGAGGCTCAGAACCCTGCTCAGAGGCTCAGAACCCTGCTCAGAGCCTCAGAACCATGCTCAGAGCCTCAGAACTGTGCTCAGAAGCTCAGAACCCTGCTCAGAGGCTCAGAACCCTGCTTGGAGGCTCAGAACCCTGCTCAGATTTTGAGACTGCTAATCCAAACTGAGGTGGCTCCTGTTTGTCTTTTAAAATCCATTTCCAGGCTCTAACCCTGGAGCCAGGAAAATCCAGAACTTATGCAAATGAAGATGACTGCAGAGATTCTTTTGCTACCACAGAGCTTCAGGAACCAGGCAGTCAAAACTCCTTCCAGACATGGCACATCTTGTAACAAAGCTGTGAGGAGGAAGTTATATTCTCTATGATATTCTCTATTATATTATACTCTCTATGATATTCTCTATTATATTATATTCTCTATTATATTCTCTATTATATTATACTCTCTATGATATTCTCTATTATATTATATTCTCTATTATATCCTCTCTATTACATTCCAAATGTCCTGGCAGTCTGCTTAGGTCCTCACTGACTGCAAAAGGGGAAAGATAACTCCCATTTTCAAAAAGGGTAGGAAGAAGGAGCCAGGGAACACCAGGCCAGGCAGTCTCATCTCTGTGCCTGGTAAGATCCTGGAGCAGATCCTCCTGGAGGCACTGCTTGGACAGGAGAAGAGTGCAGAGGTGATTAGGTCCAATCAGCCATGGCTGCACCAAGGGCAGATCCTGCCTGACACACCTGGAGGCCTTCTATGAACATGAATAGCTGAGGGGCAGCAACTGATGGCATTGACCTGGAGCTGAGCAAAGCCTTTGGCACTGTCCCACACCACATCCTGGTCCCCAAGCTGGTGCCACATGGATGTGATGGGTGAGCACCAGATGGAGACAGAACTGCCTTGATGGCCACAGCCAGAGAGTGGCTGCCAATGGCTCCATGGCCCAGGGGAGTCCCTCAGGGATCAGTCCTGGGCCCAGTCTTGTTCAGCATCTTTGTGGGTGCCATGGGCAGAGGCATTGAGTGCAGCCTCAGCAAGTTTGCTGAGCACCCCAAGCTGTGTGGTGCAGCAGCCAGGCTGGAGGGCAGGGATGGAATCCAGAGGCACCTGGGCAGGCTGCAGAGGTGGGCACAAGCCAAGCTCAGGAGGTTCAACAAGGCCAAGGGCAAGGTCCTGCAGCTGGGTGGAGGCAATGGCAAGCACCAGTACAGGCTGGGCAGGGACTGGCTGGAGAGCAGCCCTGAGGAGAGGGACTTGGGGGTGCTGGTGGAGGAGAAGCTGAAGATGAGGCAGCAGTGTGCACTTGCAGGGCAGAAAGGCAAGCAGAGGCTGGGCTGCAGCAGGAGCAGTGTGGGCAGCAGGGCCAGGGAGGGGATTCTGCCCCTCTGCTGTGCTCTGCTGAGAGCCCACCTGGAGTAGTGCATCCAGTGCTGGAGCCCCTGGGACAAGAGGGATGTGGAGATGCTGGAGGTGTGCAGAGAAGGGCCCCGAGGATGCTCAGAGGGCTGCAGCAGCTCTGCTGTGAGCACAGCCTGAAAGAGTTGGGGCTGTGCAGGCTGCAGAAGAGGAGGCTCCCAGGGGACCTTCTGGTGGCCTTGCAGCATCTGAAGAGGGCTACAAAAAAGCTGGGGAGGGACTTTTGAGGGTGTGAGGGAGTGCCAGGACTAGAGGGAATGGAGCAAAGGTGGAGGTGAGGAGATTGAGGCTGGAGGTGAGGAGGAAGTTGCTGAGCATGAGAGTGGTGAGAGGCTGGAATGGGTTGCCCCTGCAGGGAGGTGTTTGGGGCCAGATCCCTGGAGGTGTTTTTGGCCAGGCTGGCAGAGGCTGTGGGCAGCCTGCTCTAGGGTAGGGTGTCCCTGGGCATGGCAGGGGGGTTGGGACTGGCTGATCCTTGTGGTCCCTTCCAACCCTGACTGATTCTATCATTCTATGATTCTATAAATGGAGAATGGTACAGACAGATCAGCTCCACCTTGCTGTTGGTGACAGCTTCCTCTGACAGGGTAGTAGCAGACTCTGCCTACACCATGCTGCAAGGACACACAGTGCTGGGTGGAAGGTTGGACTGGATCATCTCTGAGATCTTCTTCCAAGTGTGATTCTAATTCTGTGTTAATTTTAAACTTTGCCAAATAATATACTGAGAATTTAGAGGCAAATATGAAGAAATCCTCACTTGATAAATATTTCACAGATGATAGAATGGTTTAGGTTGGAAGGGAGCTCAAAGCTCAGCCAGTTCCTGCCACAGGCAGGGACACCTCCCACTAGAACAGGTCACTCAAGGACTCATCCAGCCTGGCCTTGAACACCTCCAGGGAGGTTGTGGAGCACAGAAGCACAGAATGGGATCAAAGATCCCATTCTGTGCTTCTGTGCTCCACAACCTCCCTGGGCAGCCTGTGCCAGTGTCTCACCACCCTCACTGCAAACAACTTCCTGCTAGCATCCAGTTTCAGCCTCATCTCTGCTAGTCCAAACCCATTCCTCCTCCTCCTGTCATTACCAGACCTTGTCACTAGTCCTTCCCCAGCCTCCTGTAGCCTCCTTCACATACTGCAAGGCCACTCCAAGGTCTCCTAGAAGCCATCAGCTCTTAGGTGACTTTCTGCTTTCCACACGCAGATGCTGATCAGCCCAGGAGCTGCTGACCTGGGAGCACATTTGGTGACGTTTGCAGATGGTGACTTTTCTTGTTGGTGTTTTCTTGGCAGCCTTCCTGGTGGTCACAGCCATGGGTAGAGTCCATCTGCTTCCCCCAGAGTGTTTGCCCAGTGTCCCTGAGGGATGCTGTCCCTTACACAACTGTACTGCTGGAGAGCTTGCCAGGAGCTTTCCTCCTATTCCACCGTGAGGCTCAGCAAGGACAAGTGCAGAGTCCTGCACCTGGGGAGGGAGAATAAAGTGCAGCAGGAGAGGCTGGGAGGGGACTGCTGGAGAGCAGCCCCAAGGAGAGGGACCTGGGAGTGCTGGGGGAGAAGATCCATGGCACAGCAAAGTGCCCTGGGGGCCAAGAGGGCCAAGGGGGTCCTGGGGGGCATCAGGCAGAGTGTGTCCAGCAGCTCCAGGGAGGTTCTCCTGTGCCTCTGCTCTGCCCTGCTCAGACCTCATCTTGAGCTCTGCCTTCAGTTTGGGGCTCCCCAGCTGCTGAGGGACAGGAACTGCTGGAGAGGCTCCAGGGGAGGGCTGTGAGGATGCTAAGGGGACTGCAGCAGTGGCTGGGGAGGAGAGGCTGAGGAACCTGGGGCTGCTTAGTGTGGAGAGGAGAAGGCTGAGAGGGGATTGGATCAATGTTTGTAAGTGTGTGAGGGCTGGGGGTGAGGAGGGGGGGGACAGGCTCTGCTCACTGCTCCCTGCCATAGGCCAAGGAGCAATGGATGGAAGCTGCAGCACAGGAGGTTGCAGCTCCACACAAGAGGCAACTTCTTGCCTGTGTGGGTCCCAGAGCAGTGGCACAGGCTGCCCAGAGAGGTTGTGGAGTCTCCTTGTGTGGAGCCTTTGCAGACTCTGTCTGGATGTGTTGCTGTGTGCCCTGTGTCCTGCTCTGGCAGGGGGCTTGGACTGGATGAGCTCTTTGGGTCCCTTCCAACCCCTGACATCCTCTGACCCTGTGACCCATCTCCATTTCCTGCCTGCTGAAGCTGTCTGGCAGCCAGAGCTGCCCTTTGGTCCTGTCTCTGCACAGCACCCAGCACAGCAGAGACCTTCCTGCCTGCCTCTAGCCTCTGGTTCCTGGGCACTGCTGCTGGGAAAGGTTAATGCTGGGCAAGTCTGGCTTCAGAGTTTGTGCTGCTCTCCTCAGCTGGCAGAATGAGCTGATCCTGCTCTGCCTGGGGGTTGTGTTGTGTGCCCACATCTCTGGGAGCATGGCCTGGGAAGGACTTTAGGAAAGCAGCTGAGCTTCTGCTGTTTGGGGCAGCTTGCAGGGTTTGCTGGCAAGGTTTAAGTTGAAACAGCAGTTGGAGGAGAAATAGGCAATTTTCCTGCTATACCATGGAGTCATGGAGTAGTTTCAGTTGGGAAAGACCTCTAAGGTCTCAACCCAACCCCAACATGGTCACCAAACCACGTCCACCTCCAGGGATGGGGACTCCAGCACCTCCCTGGGCAGCCTGTGCTGGTTCCTGACCACTCTTGCAGTGAAGAATATTTTTTTTTAAAATGATCTCCATTAGAGGAGATCTTCTGGAGCAGGTCCAGAAGAGGGCAGCAAACTGGGGAAGGGCCTGGAGAATAAATCTGATGAGTAGTGACTGAGGGAGCTGGGGATGGGTAGTGTGAGGAAGAGGAGGCTGAGGGCAGAGCTCTTTGCTGTCTGCAGCTACCTGAAAAGACATTGTGAGAGGCTGCTGCTGGGCTCTGCTCACAGACCAAGGGGGAATGGCCTTAAGCTGAGGCTGGGGAGGTTTAGATTGGACATTAGGGAAAAGTTTTTGATGGAGAGAGTGGTCAAAAACTGGGATGAGCTGCCCAGGGAGGTGCTGGAGTCACCCAGCCTGGAGGTGTTTGGTTTGGATGTGATGCTTGGGGGCTGTGGTTCAAGGTGAATCTTGCAGAGCAGGGCTCTAGGTTGGGCTTGGTGACCCTGAGGGGCTTTGCCAACCTGCATGTTGCTGTGACTCCTTGGTTCTAAGCCTCCCCTGGCACAATTTCAGGCCATTTGCTCTCGTTCTATCACCTGGTCCTAGGGAGAAGAGCCCAACCCCACCTCACTGCGACCTCCTTTCAAGTATTTGTAGAGAGCAATGAAGTCTCCTCTCAGCCTCTTCTCCAGCCTGCACACCCCCAGCTCCCTCAGCAGCTGTTCTCCAGACCCCTCACCACCTTCATTGCCCTTCTCTGGACACTCTGCAGCCCCTCAGCGTCTCAAAACTGCTCCTGCCTTTCAGTGGGCCCTAGCAGGGGAGCTCTGCTAGGACTGACCAACACCAAGGATGTGGTTTTGCTCTTGCTGCCATCTCCAGCTCTCCCATCCTGGCAGGGGGGGGTAGGTCCAGCTTCCCCCCTGGCAGCTGTGAGGTGCCCACACCTGGGAGCAGATGTGTGGAGCTGATTGATCCTTGCTCAGCTCCTTCCAAACAGCAGCTGGCTGTGGGTCCTTCATCTCCTCCCAGAGCTGCTGAAGTCAGCTGTGCTGCTTGCTGCAGCGAGGAGGGTCCAGGGGAAAGCACAGGGATGCAGACTGGGATGTGTGAACCCTTCTGGCTCACTGCAGACACCGGCCAAGGATCAGCTCTGGCCAGGTGCTGCAGGGGGGGAGAGGCTCAATTAGCACAGCCTAGAGTTGGAGAGAGCTGCAGGAGGAGACTTCAGTATGAAACAGGAGTGTGCAGAAAGGCTGAGGGCAGCTGCCTGCTGCCTACAGTGCTCTGCCATAAAGGGCTGTGGTGCTGTGCCAGGAGGGGCTGTGGTGCTGTGCCATAAAGAGCTGTGGTGCTGTGCCAGGAGGGGCTGTGGTGCTGTGCCAGGCAGGAGCTGTGGTGCTGTGCCAGGTGATGGCTCTGGTGCTGTGCCAGGCAGGAGCTGTGGTGCTGTGCCAGGTGATGGCTCTGGTGCTGTGCCAGGTGAGGGCTGTGGTGCTGTGCCATAAAGAGCTGTGGTGCTGTGCCAGGTGATGGCTCTGGTGCTGTGCCAGGCAGGAGCTGTGGTGCTGTGCCAGGTGATGGCTCTGGTGCTGTGCCAGGTGAGGGCTGTGGTGCTGTGCCAGGAGGAGCTGTGGTGCTGTGCCAGGTGATGGCTCTGGTGCTGTGCCAGGCAGGAGCTGTGGTGCTGTGCCAGGTGATGGCTCTGGTGCTGTGCCAGGCAGGAGCTGTGGTGCTGTGCCAGGTGATGGCTCTGGTGCTGTGCCAGGCAGGAGCTGTGGTGCTGTGCCAGGTGAGGGCTGTGGTGCTGTGCCAGGCAGGGGCTGTGGTGCTGTGCCAGGAGGGGCTGTGGTGCTGTGCCAGGTGAGGGCTGTGGTGCTGTGCCAGGCAGGGGCTGTGGTGCTGTGCCAGGTGAGGGCTGTGGTGCTGTGCTGAGTCAGTCTAACACCACCATGGCCACCAAACCATGTCCCTAAGTGCCATGATCACTCCTTTCTTGAACACCTCCAGGCCACCTCCCTGGGCAGCCTGTGCCAATCCCTGACCACTCTTGCAGCACAGGAAGAGCACAGGGCTGGAGTGTCCCAGGAAGAGCACAGGGCTGGAGTGTCCCAGGAGGAGCACAGGGCTGGAGTGTCCCAGGAAGGGCACAGGGCTGGAGTGTCCCAGGAGGAGCAGGGGTCTGGAGTGTCCCAGGAGGAGCACAGGGCTGGAGTGTCCCAGGAAGGGCACAGGGCTGGAGTGTCCCAGGAGGAGCAGGGGTCTGGAGTGTCCCAGGAAGGGCACAGGGCTGGAGTGTCCCAGGAGGAGCAGGGGTCTGGAGTGTCCCAGGAAGGGCACAGGGCTGGAGTGTCCCAGGAGGAGCACAGGGCTGGAGTGTCCCAGGAGGAGCAGGGGTCTGGAGTGTCCCAGGAAGGGCACAGGGCTGGAGTGTCCCAGGAGGAGCACACACACACAGCTGCACTTGGGCCTCGTTTGACTTCTTCCCTTCCTTTTTGCTGCTTTGCAGTGAGGGCAGAGGAGGACCCCATGGCAGAGCAGTTGGAGCTCTGAAGTTCTGACAGCTCAAAGACTGCAGCAGCTTCCATGTGCTGCCTGTTGGTGTGTCAATGAACAAACTGTGGAGGAAAAGGGCTTAGGAGGTGTGAGAACAGCTGCAGAGAAGCCCTTTGAGTGCGTGGGGGACATCTCCTTGCTGCAGCCTCTGTTGCTGTTCCCACCAGAGGCCCAGAAGTGCTTTGCCAGAGCGGTGCCTGTGGTGCTCCTGCGCAGGTCTGTGGGGGTGCAGCAGTTCTGCTTTGCAAGGCAAAGCTCCTGGGCTGCAGCTCTGTGCCAGGTCGTGCTTGGAAGTGTGCAACAGGCTGAAGGGAATGGCTAAAATCCAGCCCTAGCTGGGGAATCTTCTCCTCTGGGGAAGCAGCCAGGAGACACCCAAGAGCCTGAACTTGCAGCACAGAGACCCTAAAGCTGTGCTGCTGCCTGACCCTGATGGTGCTGAGCTGCAGTTGCCTAAGGGTTTTAGGAGTGGAAACTCAGAATGGGTTGAAAGGGACCTCAAAGATCATCCAGCTCCAACCCCCTGCCATGGGCAGGGACACCTCCCACCAGCCCAGGCTGCTCAAGGCCTCATCCCCTTAAACAGCTCCAGGCAGGGCACATCCACAGCCTCCCTGGGCAACCTGTGCCAGTCTCTCCCCACCCTCACTCTAAAGAATTTCTTCCTCATCTCCAGCCTCAATCTCCCTTCTCCCACCTCAAAGCCATTGTCCCTCATCCTGTCACTGCAAGGCCTTGTCCAAAGTCCCTGCTCAGCTCTCCTGGAGCCCCTTCAAGTACTAGAAGGATGCTCTGAGGTCTCCCTGCAGCCTTTTCTCCTCCACAGAAGTTCACCAAGTCAATGGAGACACAATGCAGTACAACACAGATGCTGTAAGGAATTTCTTCCCAATCGCCAGTCTCAATCCCCACTCCTCAAGCTTCAATCCACTCCCTCCTGTCCCACCACAACACCAACCCTCATGTACTCCTTTGAGTCCCTTGGTTTCCATGTTTGCTGCCCAGTTTTCCCAAGCAGGGTAATGTGTCCCCAGCCTGGGGATGACCACAGGTGGCTGGGCACAGAGCTGACATCTGGCTGACTCTGTCACTGCTGCACCACGCTCAGGGGAGGCCTGAGGAACACCATTTGCATTTCTTTGGCAGCTTACGAGTCGCAGGGTGGTGGGTAGCTGGTTGGGGCCTGAACTGGCACAGCCTGATGGTTCTGACTCTGCTTCTTTCCTTCTCTGCTTCCAGCGGATCGTTGTAAAGAAGTGCAGCAGATCCGAGAGCAGCACCCAAACAAGATCCCGGTGAGTTGCCAGCCTCCCTCTTCTGCAGCAGCCTCTCCCTTCTCAGCACCCACCCTGTGCTGCTGCTGGGCAGCCCTCCCCAGCCAGCCACAGAGCTGATGAGGCTTTGGTCCCTGCACTCAACCTGGGATGCTCTCCAGAGCCTCGTGCGTGGCAGCTGCTGAGCAGCAGAACCCCTCCAGCAGTGCAGAATGCAAACTGCCCCCCTTGACACCAGACACTGATCCCAGCTCACATCTGCTTCCCACTTGTTGCCCACTCTGAATTGGTTTTGGCGGATTTGGTGGTGGTGGTTTGTGTTGTTTGGGGGTTTGTTGTAGTAGCTACTTGACTTTTTCCTGCACCTGCCAAGAAGGAGATTGTGTGGAATGATCCTACCTGACTTTTTCCTGCACNNGACTCTGCTAGGATGATTCCTGCCACGGCCAAATGGTCACAGCCATTCTGTTCTAGTGGCAGGTGTCTTTGCCTGTGGTGGGAGGTTGGAACTAGAGGAGCTTTGAGGTCCCTTCCAACTTAAACCATTCTGTGATTCTCTGATTTTATTGTGTGCTTTCCCAGCACCCAGTGTTGACAGAATCACAGAATGTGCATGTGGAGGTTTAGCAGTTGCCTTTCCCCCCCCACCTTTGAGATAACCCAGGCTGGAAGTTGATAAATGAAGCTTTATATTTACAGCANGCAGAGGGACTCTGCTAGGATGATTCCTGCCACGGCCAAATGGTCACAGCCATTCTGTTCTAGTGGCAGGTGTCTTTGCCTGTGGTGGGAGGTTGGAACTAGAGGAGCTTTGAGGTCCCTTCCAACTTAAACCATTCTGTGATTCTCTGATTTTATTGTGTGCTTTCCCAGCACCCAGTGTTGACAGAATCACAGAATGTGCATGTGGAGGTTTAGCAGTTGCCTTTTCCCCCCCACCTTTGAGATAACCCAGGCTGGAAGTTGATAAATGAAGCTTTATATTTACAGCAATGCACAATATCCAAGCAGATATTTTAAATGCAAAACAGATATTTACAGATAGATACAGTGAAAAGGTCTACAGAAACACCACAGCCCTCCCAGAGATCTAAATCCCCAAGAGGGGTAACCAACCACCCCCTACCTCCTTTCCCCCCTTCCCCAATCTTATCTCACCACCTGTTGATGCTGCAGATAGGTGGATTGGCCAGAGGGGGTTAGCAGTAGGAAAGAGCTTAGTGGAATTATTGAGAATTAGCTACAAAGGCAGAGACAAAGGAACCATGCAAGGAGAGCAGCCACAGCCCAGAGCGGTCTGAAAGCATCTGACTTATCTATATTTGGGTTACAACTCTTAAAGCAAGTTATTTTTTTTTCTTTCTCAGTAGAGCTGTGAGGGAAGCAGCATCATCTGTTTTTCCTTTCTCAGCCTATAGTCTAATTTTCTCCCTCGAATCCTCCCAATTATTTCAAACCAGCAGAGTGCAGAATGCAAGCTGCCTGCCTGCCTTGACACAGGCACTGAGCTCAGCTCACTTCTGCTTCCTCCTGGCCCTTCTCTGGACACCTTCCAGCATGCCCTGCCCCAGCACAGTGCTGGGCTGAAGCCCAAAGGACAGACTAGGAGGAAGGGACAACCTCCTGTGGGCTCCTGCAAGGAGCTGCAGACCCAGTGCCTAGGGCTGGCATGACTCAGGATGGCTCAACCACAGAGCACCTTTGGGGCTGAGTGGGGCTTAAGGTTTCTTTCTCTTGCTCTGCCCTGCTCAGCTGGAGTGGGACAGGATGAGGCTTTTGGTGCTGTTTGTGAGTGCTCTGCAGGTCTGTTGGTCTCTGTGGCTGGCCAGAGGGACAGCTCCATGTGTGTGTCACGTTGTGTGTGTGCCTGCTGGGCACACATCCTCAGCACTGCTGCTGGTTGGACCTGAGGGCATGAGCCTTGCCTGCCCCTTGGGCTCCTCTGGTCCCCTTTGGTGAGCTTTGCCCAGGGTGGGCTCCTCAGAAGGTGTTTAGGTGCAGACCTCTCTCCAAGGCACTTCACATCCAACCCTCACCTGGGACCTGCCTGGTGGGCATAGGGCTGAGCCCTGCAGCCCCAGCAGAGGGACTGACCTTGCCCTGGTGCAGGCAGGGAGTGACAGCACTGCTGCCAAAGGAATCATAGAATGGTCTAGGTTGGAAGAGACCTCAAAGCTCAGCCAGTTCCAACCCCCCTGTGCCGTAGGCAGGGACACCTCCCACTAGATCAGGACGCTCAAAACCTCATCCAGCCTGGCCTTGAACACCTCCAGGGAGGGAGCAGCCACAGCCTCCCTGGGCAACCTGTGCCAGTGTCTCACCACCCTCACTGTGAAGAACTTTCTCCTAACATCCCATTTAAATCTCCCCTCTGCCAGTTTGAACCCATTCCCCCTCGTCCTGTCATTACAAGACCTTGTGAACAGTCCCTCCCCAGCCCTCCTGTAGCCCCCTTCAGATACTGGAAGGTTGCTCCAAGGTCTCCTGGCAGCCTTCTCTTCTCCAGGCTGCAGAGCCCCAACTCCCTCGGCCTGTCCTCAGAGCAGAGCTGCTGCAGCCCTCTGATCATCTTGGTGGCCTCCTCTGGACTCTCTCCAACAGTTCCATGTCCTTCTTGTGCTGGGGGCTGCAGAGCTGCAGACAGTGCTGCAGGTGGGGTGTGAGGAGAGCAGAGCCAAGGGGCACAATCCCCTCCCTTGCCCTGCTGCCCACAGCTGCTCTTGCTGCAGCCCAGCACACAGTTGCTGTCTGGGCTGCACTCACACTGCAGCCTCATCTTGAGCTTTGCATCAGCCCAGACCCCCAGGTCCTGTTCCTCAGGGCTGCTCTCAGCCATTCCCCACCCAGCCTGGAGCTGTGCTTGGGATTGCTCCCACCCAGGTGCAGGACCTTACACTTGGCCTTGATGAATGCCCTGAGGTTGGCCTGGGCACAGCTCTGCAGCCTGTGCAGGTCCCTCTGGATGGATCCTGCCCTCTAGCAAGTCTCCTGTGCCACACAGCTTGGTGCCAGCTGCACACTTGCTGAGGCTGCACTGATTCCTCTGCCCCCAGCACTGACCCCTGAGGGAGCCACTTGGCACTGGTCTGCAGGTGGACATTGTGCCCTTGAGCACCACTCTCTGCCTGCCACCATCCAGCCAGTTCCTTACCCAGCAGTGCTCCACCCATCCAGTCTGTGTTTTTCCAGCTTGGTGACCAGGATGTGATGTGGGACAGAGTCAAAGGCCTTACTCAGGTCTAGGTAGATGCCATCAGTTGCCCTTCCCTTGTCCACTGCTGCTGTGACTTTATCATAGAAAGCCACCAAATTAGTTAGGCAGGATTTGCCCTTGGTGCAGCCCTTGCTGGTTGGCATCAGGCACCTCTGCTTTGTTCTCCATCTGCTGCAGCAGAGCCTTGAGGAGGATCTGCTCCATGATCCTGCCAGGCACAGAGGTGAGGCTGACTGCTCTGTAGTTCCCAGAGTCATCTTTGGTTTTTTCCCTTCTTGAAGATAGGTGTTGAAGGAGGCTGTTGTGTCACCCGAGGATGCAGAGAGGCAAATCCCTGCTTCCCGGAGCTCTGCCTGGTGCTTTGGCTCCACGGAGCCATCTCCTGGGCATCCCAGTGGCTGCTGCTGCTGCTCCATCCCTCTGCTCTCCAAAGGCATCTGCCAGGCTCCCCAATGTTTTTGGAGGACCTGGGTGTGGCAGGGAGAAATATTTAATAGGAACTCCTTGGCTTCTGGTGAAAAATAATGTTCAGTCTCAGCTTGGAGAGGAGCAGGAGCTGATGGGTGTGGAGGTGTTTTTCTGTGGAGAAAAGAAGCAGGGAATAAAGAGAAGTCAGAGAAGGGAGAGTCGGAGGATCAGTGTGGGGGGAATATGTTGAGCTCTCTGGGCAAGACCATGACTTATTTTACCTGCCAAACACTTTCTTTCTGAAGAACACAAATAGTGCAGCTCCAGGCTGCTGCAGAGGAGCAGAATCACAGTGTTAGGGGTTGGAAAGGACCTCGAGTCCAACCCCCTGCCAGAGCAGGGTCACCTACTGCAGGCAACACAAGAAGGTGTCCAAGCAGGTTTGGAATGTCTCCAGAGAAGGAGACTCTGCAACCTCCCTGGGCAGTCTGCTCCAGTGTAAAAAAAAAGGATGGGAAGAGTGATGGGAGGGTGATTGAAAGCAGGCTGGGATGAGGAGACTGGCAGGAAGATAATGAGAAAGAAGCCTGCAGCCTTCAAGTTGTGTAGCTGTCAGCAGACACTCCTCAGCAGCAGAACTTCTGCCGTTATAACAGGAGGAATCATAGTCCTGGAATGGGTCAGGTTGGAAGGGACCTTAGAGATCATCCAGTTTCAACTCTCCTGCCATGGGCAGGGACACTTCACACCAGCCCAAGGTGCTGAAGGCACAAGCACAGGCTGATGTCAGAGCCAGACAGTTCAGCCCCTGCTTGTCCTCAAGCAGAGATGCCTCACCTGAGATGAGCCCCCAGGGAAGGCAGCACAAGACATTTCCTCGGAGCCAAGGGGAGAGGTCATTCAGCTCCACACACTGCCTCTACCCTAGAGTGGTTTGGAAGGGATCTTAGAGATCAGCCAGTTCCAGCTCCCCTGCCATTGGCAGGGACACTTCACACCAGCACAGGTTGCTCAGGGCCTCACCCAACCTGGCTTTGAGCACCTCCAGGGAGGGAGCATCCACAGCCTCCCTGGGCAACCTGTGCCAGTGTCTCACCACCCTCGCTCTCAACAATTTCTTCCTCATCTCCACTCTCACTCTCCCCTCTCCCAGCTCAAAGCCATTCTCCCTCATCCTGGCGCTCCCAGCCCTCATCCAAAGTCCCTCCCTAGCTCTCCTGTAGCCTCCTCAGGTACTGGAAGGCTGCTGTGAGGTCTCCCCAAAGCCTTCTCTTCTGCAGGCTGAGCAGCCCCAGCTGCAGCACAGTGAGGCTTTACCTCAGGTTTTCCACTCGTGCTGCTTAGATTTGTGCTTGACCTGGAGGCCAGCCCCTGGGGCACTGCTAACCTCACCACTGACTCTCTCCCCAGGTCATCATCGAACGCTACAAAGGGGAAAAGCAGCTGCCAGTGCTGGACAAGACCAAGTTCCTTGTCCCAGACCATGTCAACATGAGTGAGCTGGTCAAAATTATCCGGTGAGTTGTGGGGGTTGGGGGGGCACAACTGTCTTCTTGTGAATCTGTCCTGACCCACAGGACAGAGAGGGGTGGGATGAGGCAGAGGCAGCTGCTGAAGGTGAGGATGGGGACATGAGAACCACATGGTACAGACTGTGGGAGGCTTGAGGTAGGGCAGGTTCTTAGCACCTGGTGAAGGATTGTGACCTCTGCCTTATGGGGACACTCAGTGAGCTGATGAGGGAGCTCCACTCCCCTTCTTTTACTCTTCGGTTCAGTCAGAAGAGGTCTCTCTGCTGTGCCCTTGCCAGCAGCACTCAGAAAGAGGCTTTGCAAAGTGCTGCCTCAGGAGGCTTTAGTCCCTCAGGCAGCACATCTGAGCTGCTGGGCACCATGGATGAGGCCTTGAGCAACCTGTTCTAATGGGAGGTGTCCCTGCCTATGGCACAGAGGGATGAGCTTTGAGCTCCCTTCCAACCTAAACCATTCTCTGGTTCTCTGTTTAAGGCAGTGGGAGGAGATCCTAGGTGTGCATGCCTGGTCCCACGCAAGCAGCAGTGCTGTGGGCAGGTAGAACTTTGCTAGCAGAGTGCCTCTGCCAGGTGGCCTGACCCAAGCCCTCCTGCCCTTGCCCCCCACAGGCGTCGCTTGCAGCTGAATCCCACCCAGGCTTTCTTCCTGCTGGTGAACCAGCACAGCATGGTGAGCGTGTCCACCCCCATCTCGGAGATCTATGAGCAGGAGAAGGACGAGGATGGCTTCCTCTACATGGTCTACGCTTCCCAGGAGACCTTTGGCTACTGATGCCAGCTGCAAGGTGGCACCTGGAGACAGACGAACTGTGGCTCACAGGCCCCCAGCCTTGGAAGACAACGCAACCAGAGGCTCACCAGATGGGGACTCTCCCTCCCTCCTCCCCTGCCTCCCCTTCCCATCCCCCTGTCACCAAAGAGGTTCGTGGCGTGTGCTGACCCCCCCCACCCTGTGTCATTAGCCCTGCTCCCTCCGCACTCTGCCTCTGCCTGCCCCTAGGGACCCCCTGCACACGCAGCCTCAGCTCCCAGCCTGTCCCCTCCCTGCCCTCCCCCAGCTGCTCTCCCTGTGCTGTGTTTGTGTTTCTTGCAGCCTGCTGCCAGAGGCTTGGGAGGGGGAGAGGGCAGGACGCTGGCACCTGCACCTCCAGCAGGGGCAGAGCTGCCTCCCCTCCCAGGCACTGCCGAAGGGCAGGAGGTCTGCAGAGCAGCCAACAGATGTGACCTTTGCTCCTGNCCCCTGCACACGCAGCCTCAGCTCCCAGCCTGTCCCCTCCCTGCCCTCCCCCAGCTGCTCTCCCTGTGCTGTGTTTGTGTTTCTTGCAGCCTGCTGCCAGAGGCTTGGGAGGNATTCTTGGTGCTACTGAGTAGATGTAGGCGTCTCTGTAGGGCTGTGGATAATGTATAGCCTTTAGGTTTGTGTTACTGGGTTGGGTTGGGGGTTTTCTTTGGGGTTGTTGTTGTTTGGAGGGTTGTTTTTTGTTGGTTTGTTGGTTTGTTGATTTTTTTTTTTTTTTTTAGGGACAGATTGGAAGAGGGAGGGGGGGGGGGGGGA
>VWZI01005511.1:114969-127194 GCA_013396835.1 Psilopogon haemacephalus
GGGCGAGTGGCGCGGCTGACGGCGGTTCTCGTCTCCCCGGCAGTGACGGTTGTCAGCGGGCTCCTCATGGTGCTGCTGTTCTTCTCGGAGCTGCAATACTACCTCACCAAGGAGGTGAGTGGCCGCGGTGGCGACGGAGCTAGCTCGGCCTCACGGTGCCAGCGGTAGAGAGGCGACCCGGCGGCCTCGGGCGGTCTGCCGTGCCCCCGCGCCCCGCCGAGCCTCCGCCGCCGCCTCCGGGCTGTCCGCGCTGCAGCTTCCCTGGCCGCGGACCTGCCGAGGGTTGTTCTCAGCCGCCCTGCCCCGAGGCCCGCTCGGCACCAGGGTAGCCTTGTGCCCGGCCTAAGGCCGTCTGCTGCCGGAGGCTCTGCTTGCCGTCTTCGCTGCCTGCAGGCAGGCGATAGGAAGAAAAAAGCAAGCGAAGTAACTCCGGCCCCCTTCCGACTTCTGACATCCTCGAATTGCTGGAAGCTTGAGAAAGGGAGGCTCAGACTGTATGAGGAAAAAATTCGTTCCGGTGGGGGCGTGGAGACACTGGCACAGGTTGCCCAGGGAGGCTGTGGAGCTGGAGGTGTTCAAGGCCAGGTGGGATCAGGCCTTGAGCAGCCTGGGCTGGTGGGAGGTGACCCTGCCCATGACAGGAGCTTTGGAGAGAGATGATCTTTAAGGTCTCTTCTAATCTGAACCATTCTATGATTCTGTGAACGTGTGGTGGTTTAAGCAGTTCCCTGCCCCCCCACCTTTTGATATAAATCCAGGCTAGGACTCAGCAACACTGGAAGGTGATAAATGAAGCTTCATATTTACAGCAGTGCACAACATCCAAGCAGATATTTACAAGGCATAACAGATATTTACAGATAGATACAGTGAAAAGGTAATACAGAAACACCACAGCCCTCCCAGAGACCCAAATCCCCAAGAGGGGTAACCAACCACCCCCTACCACCTTTCCCCCCTTCCCCAGTCTTATCTCACCACCTGTTGATGCTGCAGATATGCAGAGGTAGATCAGCTGGGGGAGGGGTTAGGAGTAGGAAAGAAGTTAGTAGAATTATTAAGAATCAGCTACAAAAGGCAGAGACAAAGGAACCATGCAAGGAGCAGCTACAGCCAGAGAGGTCTGAAACCATCTGCCCTATCTATATTTTGGTTATAACTTTTAAACCAACTTTTTTTCCCCTTTCTCAGCAAAGCTCTGGGTGCAGTGCCATCCTGTGCTGTCCTCTCTCAGCCAGCAGTCTAATTTCTCACTCAAATTCTCCAGTTAGTTGAAACCAGCACAGAAGGATTCTCTTTTTAAATAGCACTGCAAGTGGCAAGCACTTAGCTTGTGTGGGAGGCTGTAGCTCAGGTGTCTCACCAACCCTGTGCTTCAAAGATGAGCCCCTGAGCCTGGGTAGCTGAGGCTTTCAGGTGAGGTGGGACTCACCTAATGGTTCCTACTTTTTCTTTGATCCTAGGTTCACCCGGAGCTGTACGTCGACAAATCAAGGGGAGATAAACTGAAGATCAATCTAGATGTTGTTTTCCCACACATGCCTTGTGCTTGTGAGTGAGACTTGTGGATGTTGGGGCTGGTTGTCATCCTTGCCGAGGGTCTGCCTGAGGGAGAGACCTCCCCAGTGCTGCGCTTCTGCTTGGGCCGCAGGCAGGGAGGACTTGGTCTGTGCTTTCTTTACGTTTAAAAGGGTGGAAGAAGGCCAGAGAGACTGGAAGCCTCTGCTGCTCTGTGCAGAGCAGCTGCCAGTGTTTTAAAAGAGTGCATCCTGGAGCTCTGATGCCAGGCAGAGACCACAGACCTTCAGCACCTGCTTTGTGAAAAGAGACCGCAAGTAAAATGTGTTGAAGTTGAAGGATGAGGAGGGGGCACAGGTAGGAGGGAGCTTTCAACCCGTTTTAAGCCTAACTCTTGGAAAATGGTGATGGGCTTTGAGGGGGGTTGGTCTGGTGTTTTGCCTCTTAGGGGTGGTGCTTTCTGTGGCAGCTGGAAACATTTTTCTCTCCCACCAGAATAAATCCTGCCTTTGGGAGGATCTCTTAGGGTGCTGTGATGTGTGTGTGATTCCCTGTATGCCACCTGGTCCCTGCCTTACACGCTTGGCATGTGCTTATCCCCCTCACTCTGTGTTTCCACTGGTGGAGTGAATTCTCAAGCCTGCCCAGGCCATAACAAATGTGGGTTTATAGAGCCTTCTCCGTGCTGTTTTCAGACCTCAGCATTGATGCCATGGATGTGGCAGGAGAGCAGCAGTTAGATGTGGAGCACAACCTGTTCAAGCAGCGCTTGGATAAAGCTGGCAATCGTGTGACTCCAGAGGCTGAGAGACATGGTAAGATGCTCTTCTGCCTTGCTTGGATGGGTGCTCTTGCAGCCTTCCCATCGCTTTGTGCCTCCTGTGAGATTCACTGGAGCTTTCTCAAGAGCTTTTGAATAATCTTCAAACACCACAAACTCTGCTGGAGCCTCCTCTTTACCAGAGGCTCCAGCGAGACCTGATAGTGGTCTTTCACTACCTGAAAGGGGCTACAAAAAGGCTGAAGAGGGACTGTTTGCAAAGCCCTACTTTTGAATGGCCTTCAAACACCACAAACTCTTGGTCTCCCTGGAGCCTCTGGTAAAGAGGAGGCTCCAGTGAGACCTCATAGTGGCCTTTCAGTACCTGAAAGGGGCTACAAGAAGGCTGTAGAGGGACTGTTTGCAAAGCCCTGCTTTTGAATGGCCTTCAAACACCACAAACTCTTGGTCTCCCTGGAGCCTCTGGTAAAGAGGAGGCTCCAGTGAGACCTCATAGTGGCCTTTCAGTACCTGAAAGGGGCTACAAGAAGGCTGTAGAGGGACTGTTTGCAAAGCCCTGCAGGGACAGGATGAGGGCACTGGCTTCAAACTAAAGCAGGGCAGATTTAGGTGGGATGTTAGGAACAAGTCCTGCATCATGAGGGTGCTGGAACAGGTTGCTCAGGGAGGTGGTTGAGGACTCATCCTTGGGGATGTTCAGGGGGAGGCTTAATATCTAGCTGTGGATGTCCCTGCTGGCTTGCAGAATGGCTGGACTGGATGAGCTTTGGAGGTCCCTTCCAACCCAGACCATTCTAAGCTGACAGATCAAATTTGCTGCTTCTCTGAGGCAAATCTTTGTCTGGTCTGACTCAAAATCACACCAAAGATTCCTGGATGCATTTCAGGAATAAAGCTGCTGAGTTGATGCCCTTTTATGAATAGAAAGCAAGCAGCTACTCTGCCAAAACTTGGATTTGGTTGTATCTTTTAAGTCAAAGTGGGCTGAGAAATGGGGCAGAGCCTCCAGGGAAGGCTTCAGTGACTTGATCCTAAACTTGCACCTTACTGCCTTTACTTGGTCTGTTTTAATGCCTGCTTGATAAATGATTTCTTGATTAGGAGTTGTGCTAAGCAATCCTTGGCTGCAGCAGCCTCCCCTGTACACTTTTTATGTATTATGAGTTGTTGTTGTACTCTGATACAAGCCAGAGGTGATTTCTGGCAGTGTTGCAAACTACCAGTAGTAGTGTTCTGCCTTTCCTTTCCAAAACAGGAGCTTCTTGCTACCTTTGCTGGAAGATGATGCTTGCAGTTGTGTGTACCAGCACAAAGTGAATTTGTTGATTTGTATCACATGGAGTTGATTTTTCTGTTCTTGAAGTTGTAATCAGAGGTTGTGGCCTTACAAATGTAGTATCTGGAGACCAACCCCCAGCTTTTCTGTACTTTAGGCTCTGGTAACAGACACAGGCCTCCTGCCTTGCTTGTGTTTCCAATATTCAGTGAGATTACTCTGTCTGAACTGGTTGCTCTCACTTCTAGAATCAAAGCACCTCAAATACTGTGTCCAGTTCTGGTGTTCCCAGCATAAGAGGGACATAGAAATGTTGGAATGAGTCCAGTGGAGGGCCACAAGGATGATTGAAGGGCTGGGTGAGGATAGGCTGATCCTTGTGGTCCCTTCCAACCCTGACTCAATCTATGATTCTAGGAGTACCAGATGTGTTTCTAGATGTTGCCTCATTGCTTTGAATCCTCTTTTCTTTCAGAGCTGGGCAAAGAAGAAGAAAAAGTGTTTGATCCAAGTTCTTTGGATGCTGAGCGCTGCGAGAGCTGTTACGGGGCAGAGTCAGAGGATATTCGGTAACCTTTGCACTCTCTTCACACCTTCCTGGCACTTGAATGAGTACATTTATGTTGCATGTGTGGGGTTTTCCAAGTTATTTATGAAGGTCTGAAATCCTCCTGAGGAGATGTTCAGAAGATGATGAGAAATGTCATGGGTTTGGTACATGTAGTGGTTTAAGCAGTTCCCTGCCCCCCCACATTTTATAAACCCAGGCTAGGACTCAGCAACACTGGAAGGTGATAAATGAAGCTTTGTATTTACAGCAATGCACAATATACAGGCAAATATTTACAAGGTATAACAGATATTTACAGATATATACAATGAAAAGGTAATACAGAAACACCACAGCCCTGCCAGAGACCAAAATCCCCAAGAGGGGTAACCAACCACCCCCTACCACCTTTCCCCCCTTCCCCAATCTTATCTCACCACCTGTTGATGCTGAAGATAGGCAGAAGTAGATCAGCCAGGGGGATTAGTAGCAGGAAAGAAGTTAGTAGTATTACTGAGAATTAGCTTCCAAGGCAGAGACAAAGGAGACCATGCAAGAGGAGCAGCTGCAGCCAGAGCAGTCAGAAACCATCTGATATCTAATGTTTTGGGTACAATCCTTAAAAACATTTTTTTTTCCTTTCTCAGTAGAGCTCTGGGTGCAGTGCCATCCTGTGTTTGCCTCTCTCAGCCAATAGTCTAATTTCTCACTCAAATTTTCCAATCAGCTCAAACCAGCACAGTACACCTTTGGAAGCTGCACTCATAGTTCAGAACGTGCAAAGCTCAGATACAGGCCTGCACCAAGGCACTGCAGCCTGCACTGCCTTTGCACAGGGATTGTATCTTCCATCTGAGCAAAAGGAGTGTTTTCTGGGGTTGTTTGGTGTCCACAGCAGAGCTATGTAATTACTTCACCTTGAATGAAATCTGGGTATGGCTTTGCCTTCTTTCTGCTGCAGGCTTTGCGTCCTTAGTGGAGCAAAGAGCCAACGTTTATCACCCACACAGTTGAGTGTCAGTTGATGTTTCTCAGCCCTATCTGCAAATCCCTGCAAGAATGGATCCATAAATAGTCCTCAGCATTCTGGGCTGTTCTCAACTATTAATGGCCCTGGAGTAACTTGGTTTGTCCCATCTGTCAAGTTTTCATCCTTCCCCAGAGCTGTTCCCATCTTGAGGGATTTGTGATTGCAGCCTCCAATTTTGCTTTGGTCCAGCAAAAGTTGGAACCAGGAAACAAAAGTGGTTTGTGGTTTTGTTCCCCAGTGACCAAAGTGTTACCCAGAGGTAGACAACTGCTGAAGAAAATAGGACATTAAACCTCCCTCCAAGACTGACAGTCCCTGGAAAACAGGAGAAGAGGAACAGAACCAGGCAGATGCTTTGTTCCCACGTGGGAGTTCCAAACTGTTCAGAGCTGTGGGACACTGAGTTCATTTTTGTAGCAGATCTTTTTTTGCCAGGGAGCACCTTGGCTGTGTAAAGAGACAGGCAAAGCCCCCTTGAGATGCAGGCATTGCATGCACACATCTTGCAGCCCCATGCCAGGGGGTCCCAAACTACATCAAGAAGCTCAGGCTCTTTCAGGAGTATTAGGCCACCTGTCAAGGTGCTGTCTCTGCTACTTGCTTTATTGCTTTGTGGAAATAAACTGCAGCAAGAAAATATGACATTAAGCCTCCCTCCAAGACTGACAGTCTCTGGAAAACAGGAAAAGAGGAACAGAACCAGGCAGATGCTTTGTTCCAAGCTCTTCATAGCTTTGGGACACTGAGGTCATTTTTGTAGCAGAGGGGTTTTTTTTGCCAGGGAGCACCTTGGCTGTGTAAAGATACAGGCAAAGCCCTCTTGAGATGCAAGCACTGCATGCACACACCTTGCAGCCCCATGCCAGGGTCTCAAACACTACATGAAGAAGCTCAGGCTCCTTCAGGAGTATTAGGCCACCTGTCAAGGTGCTGTCATAGAATCATGGAATCAGTCAGGGTTGGAAGGGACCACAAGGATCAGCCAGTCCCAAGCCCCCTGCCATGCCCAGGGACACCATACCCTAGAGCAGGCTGCCCACAGCCTCTGCCAGCCTGGCTGCAAACACCTCCAGGGATGTGGCCACAACCACCTCCCTGGGCAACCCATTCCAGCCTCTCACCACTCTCATGCTCAGCAACTTCCTCCTCACCTCCAGGCTTAATCTCCCCACCTCCACCTTTGCTCCATTCCCCCTAATCCTGGCACTTTCTGACACCCTCAAAAGTCCCTCCCCAGCTTTTTTGTAGCCCCCTTCAGATCCTGGAAGGCCACCAGAAGGTCCCCTGGGAGCCTCCTCTTCTGCAGCCTGCACAGCCCCAACTCTTTCAGGCTGTGCTCACAGCAGAGCTGCTGCAGCCCTCTCAGCATCCTTGGGGCCCTTCTCTGCACACCTCCAGCATCTCCACATCCCTCTTGTCCCAGGGGCTCCAGCACTGGATGCAGTACTCCAGGTGGGCTCTCACCAGTCCCTTGACACTTGCTTTATTGCTTTGTGGAAATCAACTGCAGCAAGGGTTCAGATGCTGAGCTGGAGCATCTCTTTGTAGTGCTAACCATGGTGAGGTGGTGCTTGTGCTTTTGCAGGTGTTGTAACACTTGTGATGATGTCAGAGAAGCCTACAGGCGGCGAGGCTGGGCCTTCAAGAACCCTGATAGCATAGAGCAGTGCAAGAGGGAAGGCTTCAGCCAGAAGATGCAAGAGCAGAAGAACGAGGGCTGCCAAGTGTATGGCTTCCTAGAGGTCAACAAGGTGAGAGCTGAGTTCTGCTGCGAGCCTCTTGTGTGATGATGATGATGACAGAAAAGGCATCTGGGGCATTCCTCTCCTCTTCCAGCTGTTGGGTTTTCATTGCACTGCAGACTACTGACCCCTGGGCTCAGCAAGTAGCTGAGCCTGTTTAGGGATTCAGTAGGAGAGTTGGGAAAGCAGATGGGAAGGGGCTGGCTAATCCTCTGTTGGATTGTGTGGGCTGGAGAGGTGCAGCTTTTCCTGCTGTCTGGCTTGGGAGTCTTTTTGCCAAGGTTTCTGGAAGGAGAAGCAGCTTCTTTGAGGTTAGGTTGTCCCACCCCCACCTTGTGCTCTTCAACAGAGAGCACTGATGGTTGCCAGAGGTGACCCTAACCAACAGCTTGCCAGCAGGGATGCTGGAGAGCATGAAATGTTGCCTTCTTCCAAAAATCCACTCAAGGTGGACATTGCAACTGATCACAGACTGGGTTGGGTTGGGAAGGGAGCTGTCAGAGTCATCTAGTCCAACCTCCTCCAGTCAGCAAGGACTAGGGAAGGTTGCTGAGAGCCCCAAAAAGCCCTCACCTGGAATGGTTTGAGGGATGGGACATCTACCACCTCTTTGGGCAACATGAACCAGGGTGTCACCACCTGCAACATAAAAAAAAAAATCATCCTTACACTGAAAAAAAGGAGATTTAGAGTAGATTTAAAATCATCACCCCTTGTGTCCTGCCACAACAAGCCCTGCTAAAATGTCTGTCCCCACCTTTCTTTAATCCAGAGAAACCACCAGAAGGTCTCCCTGGAGCCTTCTCTTCTCTGGGCTGAAAAAGCCTCACAGCAGAGGGCTTCCAGCCCTGCCAGAATTGCTGTGGCCTCCTGTGGCCCTGCCCCAGCAGGTCCCTGTCTGTGCTGTGCTGAGGACTCCAGAGCTGTCTCCAAGGGGAACTGAACAGAACTGAGCAGAAGAGCACAGTCCCCTCCCTGCCCCTGCTGCCCACACCGCTGGGGAAGGACAGGCTGGGGCTGGGCCAGCAGCACTCAGTGCCACATCATCTCCCAGCTTTTCACTCTGAAGCATCCCAAGTTCTCCACAGGGCTGCTCTCTGCCCTTCATCTCGAGCCAGTAGTTGCCCTGGTTCAGGTGCAGGACCTTGCCCTTGTTGAGCCCTGGGTTCATTTGTGCAGTCTGTCCAGGTTGCTTTGGATGGATCCTGCTCTGGGGAGCGTGACCTGAACCCCTCAGCCTTGTACCATCTGCAGAGGTGCTGAGGGTGCCCTCAATAGCCTGCCTGCATCATTGATGAAGGTGTTGAACAGCACAGGTCCCAGTGCAGGTGTGTGAGTCACAGAAGTGCTCAGGTTGGGAGAGACCCTCAGGATCACTGAGCCCCAGTGATAACCCAACTCTGCAAGGTTCACCCCTGCAGCAATAGTACAAGATACACCAAAGAGCTCTTCACTGCCTTGCCAAGCCCAGAACACTTCTATCCTGGGCTGCATCCAGAGGAGTGTGGCCAGCAGGGCAAGAGAGGGAATTCTGCCCCTTTAATCTGCTCTCATGAGAGCCTGCCTTGAATACCATGTCCAGTTCTGGTACTGCTAGTGTAAGAGGGACATGGAACTGTTGGAGTGGGTCTGGAGGAGGCCCCTAGAATGATTGAAGGGCTGGAGGACATCTGCTATGAGGACAGAATAGAATCATAGAATCAGAATGGTTTAGGTTGGAAGAGACCTCAAAGATCAGCCAGTTCCAACCCCCCTGTGCCATAGGCAGGGACACCTCCCACTAGATCAGGTCTCTCGAGACCTCATCCAGCCTGGCCTTGAACACCTCCAGGGAGGGAGCAGCCACAACCTCCCTGGGCAACCTGTGCCAGTGTCTCACCACCCTCACTCAGAGAACTTCCTCCTAACATCCTGTTCAAATCTCCCCTCTGCCAGTTTGAACCCATTCCCCCTCCTCCTGTCATTCCAAGACCTTGTGAACAGTCCCTCCCCAGCCCTCCTGTAGCCCCCTTCAGATCCTGGAAGGTTGCTATAAGGTCTCCTGGCAGCCTTCTCTTCTCCAGGCTGAAAAGCCCCAACCCCCTCAGCCTGTCCTCATAGCAGAGCTGCTGCAGCCCTCTGATCATTTTCGTGTCCCTCCTCCTTCCCATTTTTATGTCCCCTGCAATAACCTGCACAGAGCAGTTCTTAACCAACATGGGTGTGGAAGTGTGGCATTTCCACAGGGCTGCCTGTGGGGAAGAGAGGAAATTCATCCTTCTTTCAGAACAGCATCTGCTGACATTGTCCCCTCTGAACATCAGTTGTTTATAGGTGTACCTCCTGTTGAAACAAAAAATGTGCCAGTGGCTTTCTGTACATCCCAACCTTCTAACACGAGATTGCTGTTTCCTGCAGGTAGCTGGAAATTTCCACTTTGCACCAGGAAAAAGTTTCCAGCAGTCTCATGTGCATGGTAAAGTATTTTGTCTTCCTGCTTATTGGTTCCCTTTAGCTTCCAAGTGTTTCTGATGCTTTTTTTTTCTTTTTTTTTGAGTGTCTTTGCATTGCTACCATAACAGCAACAGCAGTGCTGCAGTGGGGGCTGCTGTTGAAGTCTTCTTAACAGAGGTGCAGAACCATCAGATTAGTCTTGATACAGAGGCTTAAAACCATCAGATTAGTTTTGTGGTCACAGGATGTTAAAAGTTGGAAGGGACTTCTGGAGATCTTCCAGCCCAACCCCTGCCAGAGCAGCAGCAGAGAATCAGCACAGGAGCACATCCAGACAGGGCTGGGAAGGCTCCACAGAAGGAGACTCCACAACCTCTCTGGGCAGCTTGTGCCAGCGCTCTGGGACCCTTCCAGCCAAGAAGTTCTTCCTCATGTTGAGCTGCAGCTTCCTGTGCTGCAGTTTCCATCCCTTGCCCTTGTCCTGTGCCAGGGCACAGTGAGCAGAGCCTGTCCCTGTCCCTCCCTTCCTGCCCCCCAGCCCTCAGCTATTCACAGACACTGCTCAGGTCCCCTCTCAGCCTTCTCCTCTGCAGACTCTCAGCCCCAGGGCTCTCAGCCTCTTCTCCCCAGGCAGTGCTGCAGTCTCTGCAGCATCCTTGCAGCCCTCCCTTGGGCTCTCTCCAGCAGATCCCTGTCCCTGCTGAACTGGGGAGCCCAGAACTGTTTGTAGTATTACAGGTGGAGCCTCACCAGGACAGAGTAGACGGGGAAGAGAACCTCCCTTGATCTGCTGGCCACACTCTTAAGGCACCCCAGGATCTTATTGGCCTTTTCGGCCACAAGGGGAAGTTATCCCATGGGTAAATTGTTGTCCACCAGGAGATTTAGAGCCATCAGCTCAGTCTTGTTGCAGAAGTTTAGACCCTCTATAACTTGCTGAGGAGTGGTTGTAGAGAGGTAGGTGTTGAGTCTCTTCTTATTGACCTTATTGTGGCCTTCTAGGATCTGAAGGAGGCCTACAAAAAAGCTGGGGAGGGACTTCTTAGGCTATCAGGTAGTGCCAGGACTAGGGGGAATGGAGCAAAGCTGGAGGTGGGGAGATTGAGGCTGGAGGTGAGGAGGAAGTTGTTGAGCATGAGAGTGGTGAGAGGCTGGAATGGGTTGCCCCTGCAGGGAGGTGTTTGGGGCCAGATCCCTGGAGGTGTTTTTGGCCAGGCTGGCAGAGGCTGTGGGCAGCCTGCTCTAGGGTAGGGTGTCCCTGGGCATGGCAGGGGGGCTGGGACTGGCTGCTCCTTGTGGTCCCTTCCAACCCTGACTGATTCTATGACTCATAAATGACAACTGACAGGACAAGAGGAGATGGCATCAAGTTATGTTGGGAGGTTTAGGTCAGACAGCAGGAAAAAACTTTACCAAAAGGATCATCAAAGACTGGAAGTGGCTGCTCAGGGCAGAGGTTGAATGGAGTGATTTAAAAAGCTGTCCAGATATGGTGCTCAGGAATATGGTGTAGCAGTGGCCCTGGTAGAGTTAGGTGATGGTTGGACTTGATGATCTGGGAGGTCTTTTTCAAGCCATTGTGATTCTGTGATCACAAATAGGGAAGTGTTTTCTGGAGGTGCTGCCACATGCAGGAGCTTGGAGGAGAATGTTTCTGGGCAGGATCTCAGTCTCACTTGTTCTACAAAACTTGGCTGCTCTGCTGTAAAACAACCCCAAGTAAGGTGTTCAGCACAGGGCTTGAGTGGCAATATCTCTGGAAAGGAGAATTTTAAAGCAATTCAGGACTTCTAGAGGAAAAGGCAGCTTGAAAATTGCTTCCTCGTGTGTATAGAGGGAAATAAATACACAATGGTCAAAATAATAATTGTGGTTTGTAGAATCACAAAATAGTTTGGCTTGGAAGGGATCCTTAGAGGTCATCTTGCAACGGGCAGGGACATCTTCAGCTAGATCAGGTAGCATCTACCACCTCTCTGGGCAGACTGAGGCAGTGCTTCAGCACCATCACTGTAAACCTCACCTTTTATCTAGTCTAAATCACCCTCTTTTAGTTCAAACCCATCCCCCTTGCCCTGTTGCTACAGGCCCTATCTAAGAAGTCTGTCCCCATCTTTCTTAGAAGTACTGCAAGACTGCAATAAGGTCTCCTTGGAGCCTTCTCTTCTCCAGGCTGAACAATCCCAACTCTCTCTGCTTGTCTTCACAGGAGATGTGCTTCAACCCTCTGATATCTGTGTGTCCTCTCTGGACCCAGCTCCAATAGGTCCATGTCTGTCTTGCACTGAGGAGCCCAGTGCTGGCCACTGCAGTCCAGTTTGCTTGCTCCCACCAGCTGGAGCTAGTGGCCCTTGTTCCCCTGTTGCAAGGAAGGGAATGGTTGCAACCTGCTCTGCCCTGCTCCCCAGGATGTCAGGGACGTTTCCTGTGCCTTGCTGAGCCTCACACAATCAGCCTTGGCCTATAGCTCTCACCTGCCCTGCAAAGCCTCCCTACCCTCTAGCAGATGGGCACAGCCCACCCAGCTTGGTGCCATCTGCAGGCTCACTGAGGGAGCACTCCACACGTGGGTGTGCCTCTCTGGTTTTGCTTCTACTCATTGATTCCTGCTTTTTTATTTTTTTCTTTCTCTGTTACATTTTAAGTGACTGCATCTCCAGAAACCAGTCCTCTGGCTAGCCAGGGACTCATTTGTGATGGTGTGGAAAGCACAGCCACAAGAAGCTGTTGCTCCTCCCCATTTTGGTTTTAAATGTTGCTCTATCTGAACAATAACCTCTCTGTCTTTGCACTGTAAGGCTCTGATTGTTGTCTCTTCTCTCCTCCTCTGCTCATTTTGGCAGTGCACGCTGTTGAGAGTAAGTGTTGCTCCATGCTTTTTCCCCCCACTCCTTT
>VWZI01005511.1:128078-140630 GCA_013396835.1 Psilopogon haemacephalus
CCCAGACCCCCAGGTCCTGTTCCTCAGGGCTGCTCTCAGCCATTCCCCACCCAGCCTGGAGCTGTGCTTGGGATTGCACCCACCCAGGTGCAGGACCTTACACTTGACCTTGTTGAATGTCCTGAGGTTGGCCTGGGCACAGCTCTGCAGCCTGTGCAGGTCCCTCTGGATGGATCCTGCCCTCTAGCAAGTCAACTGTGCCACACAGCTTGGTGCCAGCTGCACACTTGCTGAGGCTGCACTGATTCCTCTGCCCATGGCACTGACAAAGCTGTTGCACAGCAGTGGTGCCAGCACTGACCCCTGAGGGAGCCACTTGGCACTGGTCTGCAGGTGGACATTGTGCCCTTGATCACCACTCTCTGCCTGCCACCATCCAGCCAGTTCCTTACCCAGCAGTGCTCCACCCATCCAGTCTGTGTTTTTCCAGTTTGGTGACCAGGATGTGATGTGGGACAGAGTCAAAGCCTTACTCAGGTCCAGGTAGATGACATCAGTTGTCCTTCCCTTGTCTCTTCTTTGGGAGGAGCTGTTGGCCCAGGCTGGTGTTCGATCAAGCTAAAAGGAGATCCATCCCAGGTCATTCTTCTGTGGTAAATGAGCTCACCACCTGGAAAAGGCTGAGGATCCTTGTCTGAAGTGATGTTCATATCTCAGTGCTGGAGATCATTGCTGGCAGATAATTAGCTGCTCTGTGCAGGTGATGTGACTGAGGAGGAGATGTGTTGGAGAGGCTTTGGCCTTTTGAAATCAGATAGGGCAATTTTCTGGGAATTTAATGGCATTTGTACAACAGGCTAGAGAATGTCTCCTGGGAATGCATGCACCAGGCCTGCTTATCTCACAACTCTCAGCAGGAGCTGATCATAGAATCAACCAGGTTGGAGGAGCCCTCCAAGCTCACCCAGTGTAACCTATCCCCCAGCCCTATCCAATGGCACTCAGTGCCCATCCAGGCTTTGCTTGAACACCTCCAGGGCTGGGGACTCCACCACCTCTCCTGGCAGCCCATTCCAATGCCAATCTCTCTCTCTGCCAACAACTTCCTCCTAACTGCTTGAAAGAGTCTAGTACAGAGCCAGAAAAAGACAGAAGAAGTTAATTAGCTCTGCTCGTTAGCACAGCCTGGACTGGATCCTTAACCTGTTTTTCTCTTGCAGTTCATGACCTGCAGAGCTTCGGACTCGACAACGTAAGTGTTCCCAATGCTCTTCTAGTTCTCCAGGGCTGCTTTCCTTCTGGATTTCATTCCCTTTGCCACACTGAAATGCTAATGTGCTGGTCCCAAGTGGATTTGACTTCATGAGTCCAAGTGGAACTGAGGGCCTGCTTTACACACAGGGCTCTGGGGTCCGTTCTGGGGCACCTGCCTGTTGCTTGCAAGCCTGCTCCTCTCTTCCTGAGGCTGCCTTGCTCTTTAATCCCTGCTTCCCAGTATTCTAAGGGGAACATTGCACAGCTGCTGATGTTTCTGCTGGAATTTACCTTCTGCTTGATAGCCATACCCATAGAGAGGCAGCTGACAGCAAGGTGCTGTTTTGGCAGTGTAAGGGTAGGGTATGAATGCGAGATAGGAATTTGAAGAACAATACAGTTTATTAATTCTGTTATTCAGAAACTGCCAAGTTTTTTGTTGTTCCCATAACCCATTTTGTTGTGCAGAAGCTACCAAGCCGTATTTTTAGTGAGAATGGGTACTTCACAGGGTCATGAAGGCATTAGACAGAGGGAGATAAACAAGGAATGTGGAATGCTGAAGAATCATAAAATCATAGAATGGTTTAGGCTGGAAGAGACCTCAAAGATCATCCAGTTCCAACCCCCCTGTGCCATAGGCAGGGACACCTCCCACTAGATCAGGTCGCTCAAGACCTTATCCAGTCTGGCCTTGAACACTTCCAGGGAGGGAGCAGCCACAACCTCCTTGGGCAACCTGTGCCAGTGTCTCATCACCCTCACTCAGAGAACTTCCTCCTGACATCCCGTTTAAATCTCCCCTCTGCCAGTTTGAACCCATTCCCCCTCGTCCTGTCATTCCAAGACCTTGTGAATAGTCCCTCCCCAGCCCTCCTGTAGCCCCCTTCAGATACTGGAAAGTTGCTATAAGGTCTCCTGGAAGCCTTCTCTTCTGCAGGCTGCACAGCCCCAACTCCCTCAGCCTGTCCTCATAGCAGAGCTGCTGCAGCCCTCTGATCATCTTCGTGCCCCTCCTCTGGACTCTCTCCAGCAGTTCCATGTCCTTCTTGTGCTGGGGGCTGCAGAGCTGCAGACAGTGCTGCAGGTGGGGTGTGAGGAGAGCGGAGCCAAGGGGCAGAATCCCCTCCCTTGCCCTGCTGCCCACAGCTGCTCTTGCTGCAGCCCAGCACACAGTTGCTGTCTGGGCTGTGTGTGCACACTGCAGCCTCATCTTGAGGTTTACATCAGCCCAGACCCCCAGGTCCTGTTCCTCAGGGCTGCTCTCAGCCATTCCCCACCCAGCCTGGAGCTGTGCTTGGGATTGCACCCACCCAGGTGCAGGACCTTACACTTGGCCTTATTGAATTTCATGAGGTTGGGCTGGGCACAGCTCTGCAGCCTGTGCAGGTCCCTCTGGATGGATCCTGCCCTCTAGCAAGTCTCCTGTGCCACACAGCTTGGTGCCAGCTGCAGAGCTGCTGAGGCTGCACTGATTCCTCTGCCCATGTCACTGACAAAGCTGTTGCACAGCAGTGGTGCCAGCACTGACCCCTGAGGGAGCCACTTGGCACTGGTCTGCAGGTGGACATTGTGCACTTGATCACCACTCTCTGCCTGCCACCATCCAGCCAGTTCCTTATCCAGCAGTTGTCCACCCATCAAGTCTGTGAACATAGCTAGCAACAGTATGACAAACATCAGACCTGAAACTGGGAAGAGTTTTTTTTGTTTCTTTGCACTTCTTGCCCCCCTGGGGGCTCGAGAGGCTCCTTTCTGCTGCTAAGGCAGACGGTGCTCAGATTCACTGAAGAATTTACAGAACCTTGCTAGAGATTTGCTCAGAGGCTTCTCACAAAGTTCTCTCTCCTGAACTCTGGGGCTGCATTACAGCATCAGACAGTACCCAGAACATGTGGAGAGGTTGCTGTCAGTGGTTTCAAAGCCCTTACAGGCTTTGGAGTTCCCCCAGACTCTTTTCTCAGCAAGCTGGGGGAATAGCACAGGCTCCGACCTGGTTCCTCTTGACTCCCAATAGCTGGAGACTGGCAGAGGGGCAGGCAGAATGCAGTGAGATGGCAACACCCAGAGCAGGCAGAAGAAAACAATGGCAGCAGCAGCAGGCAGGAATTCAATGGAAGAGCAGAGCAGAGTGGGCAGAGAGTCTCATGTTCCCTGTTCCTTTGCTTTCTAGCACAGCCTCGTGTTCCCTGCTCCTCTGCTTTAGAGCACAGTCTCCTGTTCTCTGCTCCTCTGCTTTAGAGCACAGCCTCCTGTTCATTATTCCTCTGAGCACAGCCTCCTGTTCCCTGCTCCTCTGCTTTAGAGCACAGTCTCCTGTTCTCTGCTCCTCTGCTTTAGAGCACAGCCTCCTGTTCATTATTCCTCTGAGCACAGCCTCCTGTTCCCTGCTCCTCTGCTTTAGAGCACAGCCTCCTGTTTCCTGCTGCTCTCCCTGTGAGCACAGCCTCCTGTTCCCTGCTCCTCTGCTTTAGAGCACAGCCTCCTGTTCCCTGCTCCTCTCCCTGTGAGCACAGCCTCCTGTTCCCTGCTCCTCTGCTTTAGAGCACAGCCTCCTGTTCCCTGCTCCTCTGCTTTAGAGCACAGCCTCCTGTTCCCTGCTCCTCTGCTTTAGAGCACAGCCTCCTGTTTCCTGCTGCTCTCCCTGTGAGCACAGCCTCCTGTTCCCTGCTCCTCTGCTTTAGAGCACAGCCTCCTGTTCCCTGCTCCTCTCCCTGTGAGCACAGCCTCCTGTTCCCTGCTCCTCTGCTTTAGAGCACAGCCTCCTGTTCCCTGCTCCTCTCCTTTTATCAATGCATGCCTGAGATTAGCAGGCCTTAGGACACAGGATAGCAAATTGGAGTGGCAGTTAGCCAGGCCTGACCATATTAGGTGGAACCAGGGCTTTTGTTTTCCTTTCCTGTGGTTGCTTCTCCCAGCAGACCAAGTCGGGGAGCAGGGAAACATGTCTGGGCAAGCCAGAACATGTTCAGGTCTATTTAGACCCACCAGGACAGGCAGAGAGTGGAACAGGTCCTCTTCTGGAGATGGGAGATGTAGATGGGTGCTGGGATGAAATTCCACTTTTTGGAATCTCCCACAAATGATAAAGGAAGAGCAAGCACTTAGGAGCTGGATACACAGAGAGAGTAAAGAGCTGTCTGTGTTTCAGAGCTCCACCCAGGAGGAGGCAGTGGTGCTGAAGTGCAGGCTGCTGCCCCTGGTGCTGTGCAGTGGTTTGAGCTGTTGGCATTTCTGTTTCAGATCAACATGACACACTACATCAAGCACCTCTCCTTTGGAAGGGACTACCCAGGCATTGTGAACCCTTTGGATGGCACAGATGTCACTGCCCAGCAAGGTAAAAAGCCAGCTAAGAGCAATCTCCTGCTGAGTGTTTGTGATATATGTTAGAGGAGAGCTAAGAGCAATCTCCTGGTGAGTGTTTGTGATATATGTTAGAGGAGAGCTAAGAGCAATCTCCTGGTGAGTGTTTGTGATATATGTTAGAGGGTTCTTAATGAGAACCCTGCTGGTGCTGCAGCAAGCATGGACTCCCCCTGCTGCTTCCTCTGAAGAGCTGCCAGCCATCTGGAACAGGCCAGCCAGCATGGCTTTCATGAGGTGGCTGCTCTGAAAGATCTCCTTTCAGTATTGGTGGATACACAGCAGCAGGTCCAGCACATCAGTGACAAAGCTCAGGGGAAACCCTCTTGGCTACTGCATGCAATAGGAGATGCTCAAAGATGCAGGACAGAGACAAAAGGCCTAAGTGATAGTGCTGGAGAGCCAGAGTGCTTGGCCTTGATTTGCCCACCAGCTGCAGTGAAGTTGAGGTATTGCTGATCCTTTCTAGATAGTTCCATTTGCTGGCTTGAGAAGGGAATTCTCTGCTCCTGCTGCTCACACACTGCTTGGTTTGCCCCCACAAGTGTATTTTCCATGGAGGATCCTGCCCACAGCACTTCCTTTGCCACTGCAGAGCTGAGTTACTTTTCTTTGCTCTGCTAAGGCCTGCAGAGTTTGTCTTTGCAGGTCCTTGCAAGAGGAAGTCAATTGTTAACCCTGCCTGAAACTGTTCTTTTAAAGCTGACACCACCCTCTTTGAATTCTTGTACACAGATCAAAGGCTGGTGCTTAAAATAAACTAAACTAAAGGTGCCAGCATGGTGCCTTAGTCTCTCTGTGGGGTAACAAACTCTCTTGAGAGGGGGCCCAGAGCTGGCTGGTAGCATTTGCTCTCTATAGGAAAACAGTTGGCAAATTCTGGAGGAGTAAGGACTGAAGATATGGCTCTGGGAGAGAAGTTGCAGATCTAAGCAGCTGAAGATATTGTGGATGAGCCTTACTTCTTCTGGAGAAGAGGATGAATAATACTCTCCTCTAGGGAATTTCATGGAAAACAGATTTCCAAAGCAGCTTCTGCCTCCCTTTAGCCTTAAGAGAGCTGCAGGACCAGGCTGGTCCAAGGCAGCAGGAATTCTCCTATTTTTTTTTTCCCCCCCCACTGTTCCAAATCTTCCTTTTCATCTCCTGAAATGCTCAACCCCATGGAATCAGCTACAGTGTCCATTGGAGCTGATGGAAGATCCTACTTCAGAGCTAGGGCTGTGCTAGAATAGGGATGCTCAAGAAGCTGTGCTGGTAAAGCTGGCCCCAGCTCACTGCTTTGCAGGAAGTTTTCCATTCAGTCAAGGCCAAAATGCTGATTTTTTTTTTTTTTTTTTGGTGGAACAGGACCTAGATTCACTTTGGCCAAAGGAGAACTCAAGTCAGACTTGAACTTTCCTGCCCTTGAAAACCTGCAGTAGCTGTGCAGAGAGATGTTCCCTGACAAGCTGAGCAGAAGCAGCTTGTGGCTGACTGTTAGGGTTTTAGCCACTGCCATAAGCTGTCAGTTGATCTTTCCAGCTCTTTGCCAGTTACTAATCCTGCTCCTCTGCTTGCAGCTTCCATGATGTTCCAGTATTTTGTCAAAGTGGTCCCCACAGTGTATATGAAAGTAGATGGTGAAGTAAGTACCTTTTTCCCTCTCACTTTGGCAAGTGAAAGCCTTCTCATCTTCTGACCCTGCCTCTGTCTGACCTCTTCCTTCTCACCACCAGCCCAAGAACAGTTTTTGTGCTGTGCTGTTACCTCTAACACTGCAGCAGTGTTCTCCATCCCACCTAGGCCAAAGTGCTGCAAGTGACAGAGCACAGAGGGCTGTGATCAGCAGTGCAGGGTCTAGTTGGAGGCCTGTGGGCAGTGGTGTTCCCCAGGGGTCAGTACCAGCTCCAGTCCTATTCACCATCTTCATCAACAGGCTAGATGAAGGGACAGGGTAGAGACTCAGAGTACAAACATGGGCAGCACTGGGCAGCTTGGAGCCACTTTCTGTTGGCCTGGTTTTATTGTCACAGAGCACTGGCACAGGCTGCACAGGGAGGTTGTGGAGTCTCCTTGTCTGGAGCCTTTGTAAACTCTGTCTGGATGTGTTGCTGTGTGCCCTGAGCTAGCTTGGATGGTCCTGCTCTGGCAGGGGGGTTGGACTGGATGAGCTCTTTGGGTCCCTTCCAACCCCTGTGATAGAGGTTTACTTGGCTAACTGCCACTCCAATTTGCTATCCTCAGCAACCTGTAAGCAGGTTTACTGATGATACAGAGCTGGGCATTGGCTGACACATCAGAAGACTCTGCTGCTATCCAGGGAGACCTGCACAGGCTGGGGAGTTGGGCAGAGGTCAACCCCATGAAGTTCAACAAGGGCAGGTGTGGGGTCCTGCCCCTGGAGAGAAACAACCTCCAGCAGCAGCAGAGCTGAGAGGGGACCTGTTGGGAAGCAGCTCTGTGGAGAAGAACCTGAGAGTCCTGGTGGACAAAAAGTTCACCATGAGCCAGTAGTGTGGCCAAGAAGGCCAAGGGTCTGCTGGGCTGCATTAAGGAGAGTGTGGCCAGCAGGTCAAGGGAGCTTCTCCTCCCTACCTGCTCTGCCCTGGTGAGGCTGCACCTGGAGTGTTGAGTCCCGTTCTGGGCTCCCCAGTTCATGAGGGACAGGGAACTACTTGAGAGTCTAATGGAGGGCCAGGAAGGTGAAGAGAGGAGTGGAGCATCTCTCTGAGGAGAGGCTGAGAGAGCTAAGCCTTCATAGCCATGAAAAGAGCAGAGTGAAGTGGGATCTTCTCAGTGCTGATCAATACCTAAAGGGTGGAGGTCATTAGGATGGGGCTGGGCTTTTTTCAGTGGTGTCCAATGACAGGACAAGGGACAACAGGTACAAAGCAGAACACAGGAGATTCTAACTGAACAGGAGAGAAAACTTCTTTAGGGGCTTTTGACAAGGGCTGGTGGTGATGGGATGAGAGGGAATGGATTGAAGCTTGAAGAGGAGAGATTGAGACTGGAGATGAGGAAGAAATTCATCAGTGAGGGTGGGGAGACACTGGCACAGGTTGCCCAGGGAGGTTGTGGATGCCCCCTCCCTGGAGGTGTTCAAGGCCAGGTTGGATGAGACCTTGAGCACCCTGGGCTGATGTGAGGTGTCCCTGTCCATGGCAGGGGGTTGGTACTGGATGATCTTTAAGGTCCCTTTCAACCCAGCCCATTCTAGGGTTCTGTGAGTAGCAGGGCACAGAAGAGTTAGAGTTTGGTCTCAGTGATCTTAGAGATCTTTTCCAACCTAAATCCTTCTATGATTCCGTGAATGCTGCAGGCTGCTCTTTGTGTAAATGAAGATGAACAATCTGTGTCTCTCTGCAGCCCTGGCACTCCCCTGCCTTTCTCTGTGTTTCCTTTTTTGATCACTCTTGAATGCAGAAGGCTTTTTCTCTGGTGGGTGCCATCTCCTGAAGCATGCTTAGGTGGGCTACATTTTGATAGAAGATGACAGGGACTTGGGTTTGAGGTCAAGAGGGACAGCTGCTGCCATGATAGCAGCAGAGGCAAGCCTGGGGCCTGATGCATCACATATTCCTTGGGTTACCTGGGGCTGTGAGTGAGAGCTTGGAGTGCAAAGATGTGTGACCCTTTGTAACCCCTGCCAGGTGCCACTTAGGTTGCTGTGGTTCACTGAAGTCATATTTTAGTGTCTTTGCTGTCCCTGTTTGCTGCTAGGTGGTAAGGACAAACCAGTTTTCAGTCACACGACATGAGAAGATAGCAAATGGGCTGCTGGGAGACCAGGGTCTGCCTGGGGTCTTTGTGCTCTATGAACTCTCCCCCATGATGGTGAAGCTGACAGAGAAACACAGGTAAGAAACTATTTGTTTCATTCACCCTCTACTGATTTGGTCATTAGTCATAGCTGTGGTGGTTTTGCAGTTACCTGCTCCCCCCCCCAACTTTTGATATAAACCCCAGGCTAAGACTCAGAACGCTGGAAGTTGATAAATGAAGCTTTATATTTACAGCAATGCTCAATAGCCAAGCAGATATTTACAAGGTATAACAGATATTTACAGATATATACTATGAAAAGGTAATACAGAAACACCACAGCCCTCCCAGAGACCCAAATCCCCAAGAGGGGTAACCAACCACCCCCTACCACCTTTCCTCCCTTCCCCAATCTTATCTCACCTCCTGTTGATGCTGCAGATAAGCTGAGGTAGATCAGCCAGAGGGGATTAGCAGTAGGAAAGAAGTTAGTAGAATTATTAAGAATCAGCTACAAAAGACAGAGACAAAGGAACCATGCAGGGAGCAGCTGCAGCCAGAGAGGTCTGAAACAGTCTGAACTATCTATGTTTGGGTTACAATCTTACATTATTTTTTCCTTTCTCAGTAGAGCTCTGGGTGAAGTTCCATCCTGTGTTTGCCTCTCTCAGCCAATAGCCTAATTTCTCACTCAAATTCTCCAGTTAGTTCAAACCAGCACATTCTCTCTCTTTGCTCATCCTTGTGGTCCTTCTCTGGACACCTCCAGCATGTCCACATCCCTCTTGTAATAGGGGCTCCAGAACTGGGTGTGGTACTCCAGGTTGGGTCTCACCAGAACAGAGTGGGAGAATCATCTCCCTCGACCTGCTGGCCACACTTCTCCATCTTGTCCTATCTCTAGACACCCTCATGAAAAGTCTTCCTTCAGCCTTCCTGCAGGATCCCTTCAGCCTTCCTGCAGGATCCCTTCAGCCACTGGTAGGCAGCTCTGGGTGCAGTGCCATCCTGTGTTTTCCTCTCTCAGCCAATAGTCTAATTTCTCACTCAGATTCTCCAGTTAGTTCAAACCAGCACAATAGCTTAAAATTCCATCCTGGCTTGCACACACAGTGCTTGTGTTAGAAGCAGGGTGGGCAGCAGGGCCAGGAGGGGATCATCCCTCTGTGCTCAGCACTGCTGAGGCCACCCCTCCAGTGCTTGTGCTCAGCTCTGGGCCCCTCACTGCAGAAAGGACATTGAGGGGCTGGAGCCTGTCCAGAGCAGGGCCTGCAGCAGCTGGGCTGTGAGGAGGAGCTGAAGGATTTGGGGGTGTGCAGGCTGGAGTAGAGGAGGGTGAGGGCAGAGCTCCTTGGCCTCTACAGCCTGAACCTCCCCAGGCACAGCTTGGAACCATTCCCTCTCCTCCTGTCTCTTGCCACCAAGAAGCAGAGGCTGCCCCCTCCTCACTGCCACTTCTCTGCAGACAGCTGCAGAGAGCAATGAGCTTCCCACAGGAGGTTTTCTCTTCCAGGGTAAGGTCAGCAGGGTCACTTTTCTCACCTTCAGTCACAAACAGGAACATCTTGAACAAGACTCCTCTTCCCCATGGCTCTTTGCCACTTGTTTCTTCAGCTTATTACACCAACAGATCTCTGCCACTCATGAGCTCCTATTTCATAGTCATAGAATCATCAGGGCTGGAAGAGACCTCAAGGATCATCCAGTTGCAACCCCCCTGCCATGGGCAGGGACACCTCACACTAGAGCAGGTTGCCCACAGCCACATCCAGCCTGGCTGCAAACAGCTCCAGGGATGAGGTTTCCACCACTTCCCTGGGCAACCTGTGCCAGGCTCTCACCACCCTCATGCTGAAGAACTTCTTCCTAAGGTCTAATCTAAATCTCCCTTCCTCTAGCTTGCATCCATTCCCCCCACTCCTATCACTACCTGATACCCTCAAAAGTCCCTCCCCGGCTTTCCTGTAGCCTCCTTCGGACACTGGAAGGCCACAGTGAGGTCTCCCTGGACCCTTCTCCTCTCCAGGGTGAACAACCCCAAATCTCTCAGCCTGACCTCATAGCAGAGCAGCTCCAGCCCTCTGCTCAGCCTGGTGGCCCTGCTCTGGACACCTTACAACGCATAGTTGTGTGCTGTGATGAATGTTTTGGTAATTGTTGAACAGTTAATTGTTACTTAACTGTACTCATGCCACCTGTCCCAATTGTTTCCCTCATTCTAGGTCATTCACACACTTCCTCACAGGAGTTTGTGCCATCCTTGGAGGCATCTTTACAGGTATTGCACCTTCCAGTTTTTGGGGCTTTTTTTTGTCTGAAATGTAAGCATTTGCCATCTGACCCCCTCTAAAGCCTTTGTGGCTGGCAACAAATTCCTCTTGGGTGGAAAGCTTTGATTTTGCAGCTTGCATTGCATTGGAAGGGGCCTTCAGAGGTCATCTTGTCCAACCCCCCCTGCAGCAGGCAGGGACACTTCTGACTAGAGCAGGTTGCTCAGGGCCCTAACAGTTCTGACTTTGAACATCTCCAGGGATGGAGTCTCCACCACATCCCTGCACAACCTGTTCCAGTATTTCACCACCCTCATTGTGCAGAACTTCCTCCTGATGTCCAGCCTGACTCTCCCTGCTCCAATCTCAAACCATTGCCTTCATCCTATCACCAAAGGCCTTTCTATACAGTCCCTCCCCAACTCTCCTATAGGCACTTCAGGTACTGGAAGGCTGCTCTAAGCTTTCCCTGCAGCCTTTTCTCCAGACTCAACAGCCCAAACTCTCCCAGCCTGTCCCCTGTCCCAGCCTGCAGGGGAGGTTCTGCAGCTTCTGCTCATCTTGGTGGTCTTCTCTGGACTCTCTCCAGCAGCTCCAGGTCCTTCTTGTGCTGGGTTGCCCAGAGCTGTGTGCAGTGCTGGGGCTGAGCTGTGAGCAGAGCAGAGCAGAGGGGCAGAATCCTCTGCCTGTGCTGCTGCTCTCCCTGCTCTGCCTCCAGCCAGCACACAGCTGCCTCTGGGCTGCAGCCACCACTGCTGCCTCCTGGGCAGTAAAGACCACACCTCAGGGCCTGTCTCATTTGTACTTCTGCAAGAGAGATCCTTAGCTGATGAAAGATGATCACCTCTCCCCTGCTCTCTGCAGTTTGTCTGCCCTGAGGAGGCTAAGGCCTTGTTCTTGTGAGCAGCAGGAGCTGTTCTGTGTCTCAGGGAGCTGCAGTTCCTTTCCCCTTGTTCTCTCCGGGGCACGTCTGACTTGATCCATCTCTTCTTTCCTTTTCAGTTGCAGGCTTCATTGACTCCTTAATCTATCACTCAGCACGTGCCATCCAGAAGAAAATTGATCTTGGGAAGACAACCTAAATAATCAGCAACTTCGCTCTATGGAGAAGACCCTAAGGAGGCTTTCCAAGGTTCTAAAGGGGCTTCCCAAAATGCAACTTCCCTTCTGAGTGCACAAGAGCCGAGGTTTGGAACTGCCAATTGGCCCCCAAGCACCCTTTGTTTGGCATTGATTTGTGGGTAGAACTGCCTGAACCTTGCTGCTGTGAAGATCGGATCAGCCACACCTCCTCTGGCTGTGCACACCCTGCCCCCAAGCCCTTTGGTGTCAGTCCCTGCTCTGTCCCCCTCCCACTCCAGCAAAGCTGTTTGCCTCCAGGACTCCTCCAGTGTACCCTCAGGAGAATGGAATGGATTGAAGCTCCCTAGCAGCACCATCTAGCAGGTGTAATTTCCCTTTCAGGCGTTTGTGATGGATGCTGTGTGCCAGGCCTCTGGCTACATGTGCTCAGTCCCAGGCACTTCCCCTTCCAGCTGCCCTGGGCAAGTGTGGTGAGACCTAACCCCTGGGCTGTGCTTTCTGTCCTGTGGGGCATTGCAGCTGCTCCAGATTCCTCCTCTTAACAAAAGGTTTCAAGTTCATATTTCACCAAAAGAAGTGTTTGGAATTCTGATTGATTTTTAAATTAAATTGTGTGGTTTGCACTTCCCCCCTCTGTTTATATTTTGAAATAAAAAAAAAATCCATCCTCTGTCTGTTTTGATAAAGCATCTGGGAGGGAGGAAAGAATTAAGTTTATTTGGAGAGGAAAGAGTTAAGTTTATTTGTGGGGGAGGGAAGAGTTTATTTGGGGTAAAGAGTTTAGTTGGAGGGGGGAAGAGTTAAGTTTATTTTGGGGGGAAGAGTTAAGTTTACTTGGAGGCAGAAGAGTTAAGTTTATTTGAGGGGGGAAGAGTTAAGTTTATTTGGAGGA
>VWZI01005511.1:161057-175195 GCA_013396835.1 Psilopogon haemacephalus
TTGAAGGGAGCTCAAAGCTCAGCCAGTTCCAACCCCCCTGTGCCATAGGCAGGGAGACCTCCCACTAGAACAGGTCACCCAAGGCTTCATCCAACCTGGTCCAGAAGATCACCAGGGAAGTTGTGGAGCACAGAAGTACAGAATGGGATCAAAGATCCCTCAGGGCAACCTGTGCCAGTGTCTCACCACCCTCACTGCAAAGAAGGTGATGTAGGTGAAAATATTTCATTTCAACCTGTCACTGGCTTGCAGATAAAGCTAAGACATTAATTCTTGGCTTTGTTCTCAGTTCCTCTGTGATTTTAAATCTGTTATTCCTCTAGTTACATTTCAACTGTCCTAACTTCCTCTTCACATCCACTTTCAATCTCCCTTCTGCCACTTCAAACCCATTCCTCCTCTTCCTCCTCTCATCACCAGACCTTGTCAGGAGTCCCTCCTGCAGCCCCCTTCAGATCCTGCAAGACCACTCCAAGGTCTCCTGGCAGCCTTCTCCTCTCCAGGCTGCAGAGCCCCAACTCTCTGTGCCTGTGCTCAGAGCAGAGCTGCTGCAGCCCTCTCAGCTGCATCTTGGTGGCCTCCTCTGCCCTGGCTCCACCACTTGCATGTGCTGCTTGTGCTGGGGGCTGCAGAGCTGCAGACAGTGCTGCAGGTGGGGTGTGAGGAGAGCAGAGCCAAGGGGCACAATCCCCTCCCTTGATGTTCCTAGGAAGCGGATTCTCCAGCCCTGCTCTGCCTACACAATCTGTTTCCAGAACCCCAGGGCACCTGAGATACCTCTTGCTGTTCCTGTTCCTCTTTGCTCATCTGCTGGACACATTGCAGCTCTACTTGCACCCTTCCTTTAGTATCTTTCCCGCTCCATACAGGATCTGCAGGTAGATGTTTTGCTCATCCTCTCCTTGCTGTGGCAGTGAAGTGGTTTTTGTGGTTGTTTTTTTCTCAGAGGAGAGTGCTTCTGACTTCACACTTTTTGGATTTACATTTAGATTGGGGAGGAAGTTGGTTGAGGGTGGCAAAGAACACCTCAGATTTGTCTCTTGAGGAAAGAGGTTCCTCAGATCCTTCTGCCACAGGTGGATTCTCTCCTTTTCCTTGCTGCTTGCTCCACTGGAGCAGCAGGGGTTGGTGCCAGAGGAGAGGAGTGCTCACTGGCTGCTCTCCTTGGCTTTGCTCTAGTCCTTGCAGATTCATGCCTTAGGAGTTGTTCTGGTTTCAGAGCACCCAGCTGGCCTGCTGGGTGCCATAACACAGAATCACACAACTGGCAGGGACCTCAAGGATCAGCCAGTTCCACCCCCCCTGTGCCATGCCCAGGGACACCTCACACTAGAGCAGTGTCGCTCAGAGCCACATCCAGCCTGGCCTTAAACACCTCCAAGGAGGTGGTCCCAGCTACCTGTCAAGGTCTGGAGGACAGAGGTGCAAGACCTGTTCTTATAGATTCCTGTGCTGTGGAATTGAGGTACAAGAGAAATCAGATAGAAGCACAGAACTATTTGTTAAGGGATAAAGTTGGACAAAACAGAGAAGGAGAGAGAGGGAACGATGAGGAAATTAGGAGAGGAAAGGAGCAGGGGAGGAAGGAGAGCAGAGATTACAGTGCCAGCAGATGGAGATGGTGAGGTGAGAGGGAGGTGTGTGTGGTCCAGGGATATCCTGTAGCACTTGTCAGGAGCCCTTATAGAGTTCTGATGGAGTTGTTCTGCAGGGGGTGGTTGTTCCTGGAATTGTTCTGGTGGAGTTGTTCTGCAGGGGGTGGTTGTGCTGGTGGAGTTGTTCTGCAGGGGGTGGTCGTTCTTTGAGCTGTTCTGGTGGAGTTGTTCTGCAGGGGGTGGTTGTTCCCGGAGCTGTTCTGGTGGAGTTGTTCTGCAGGGGGGTTGGTGTTCCTGGAGTTCTTCTCCTTGCAGGCATTTCTCAAGTCTTTTTCATACAGTTTTTCCAGTCCCAGTCTTATCAGTGTCCAGCTGCAGGGCCCTGCCTTGGGATTCCTCCTGTGCATTCTCCTGCCTTAGCAGGGGTTGGGCAGCAGCACTGGGGAGGGCCTCTGCCCCCTCCCTGTGCCACTTACCTGTTCATCCTCTGAATGCACATCAGCCTTTTCACTTTGGGGTAGCTGGTACTGGCCCTGCATATCCTGGACATTCAAACCAGGCAGAAATCTGGGAAAGCCACAAAAGCCCACAGTATTTACACCCTGGAGCATCACCAAGGGTGCTGTATCTCTGATGATTTGCATCTCTTAAGCATGCAGCCAGGAACTTTCTCTGAGTTTGGGGGAAGGAAACAAGGCAATCCTCATCTTCACTGATGTAAACAGAGAGACTTCAGACTCTCACATCACCTACCTGAGCAGCTCGTTTCACTGTCTCACCACTCTCATGGTGAAGAACTTCCTAACCTCCAGTCTGAACCTACCTATTTCTGCCTTTGCTCTGTTCCCCCCAGTTCTGTCACTACCTGACAGCCTAAGAAGTCCCTCCTCAGCTTTCTTGTAGCCCACTTCAGATACTGGAAGGTCACAAGAAGGTGTGGCAGGGCAGGGCAGAGCACTGCCCCATCGGAGGTTTGAATGGGGTGCAAACTGTGGCAGGGCACACCCAAGTCCACTGCCCCACCAGAGGTGTGAATGGGGCAGGAAATGGTCTTTCTCCCTCCCCACCTCTGTCACCAGAGGTCTGGAATAGGTGTGAAGTGCCTTCTCCCACCCTCCCTGGGCTTGAACAGGGAGGGAACAAATCGCCCCAGTATATGTATGGCAATTGGACAGACTGGAGTCAGACCTGAACACGAACCTGGGGACAGACCTTGCATGAACCTTGCAGGGACTTTGAGCCAGACCTTGATGAGCATCCTGGCTTCTTGCTGCAGGAGCTGCCTCTAAGGGCAAACTGCAGCCATTGGTGGGAATAGCACAGAGCACCCCTGGCTGTCCCCTGCCTTGCTTGGCCATCATGGCTTGGTGAAAGCTGTGCCTACACTCATCTTGGACTCTGGCAGGCACTGGACTCTGGACACTGCCATGCAAGAGACTGTCTCCTGTTTGTAAGTAGGGCAAAGCTGTTTCATGCCCAAATCTTTTCCAAATTTTCTGTTTTTTCCTGAATTATCTGAAAAGGCATCCTTGGGAAGACTTTTCCTGAATGAGTTAGAATCCAGACTTAGAATCATAGAATGGTTTAGGTTGGAAGAGACCTCAAAGATCATCCAGTTCCAACCCCCCTGTGCCATAGGCAGGGACACCTCCCACTAGATCAGGACGCTCAAGACCTCACCCAGCCTGGCCTTGAACACATTGAGGGAGGGAGCAGCCACAACTTCCCTGGGCAACCTGTGCCAGTGTCTTGCCACCCTTACTGTGAAGAACTTCTTCCTTACATCCCATTTCAATCTCCCCTCTGCCAGTTTGAACCCATTCCCCCTCCTCCTGTCATTACAAGACCCTGTGAACAGTCCCTCCCCAGCCCTCCTGTAGCCCCCTTCAGATCCTGGAAGGTTGCTCTAAGGTCTCCTGGCAGCCTTCTCTTCTCCATGCTGAAAAGTCCCAACTCTCTCAGCCTGTCCTCATAGCAGAGCTGCTGCAGCCTTCTGATCATCTTTGTGGCCTCCTCTGGACCCTCTCTAGCAGTTCCATGTAAACCAATTTACACATAGGTTGTGGGTGGGGCTTTTGGAAATTATAAAAGCTACATAATTTATAATTTCTGCCTCTTCAATCACCCACAATCAATTCTGAAGATCTCCTTGGAGTCTTCTCCTCTCTTGTCCCAGAGGCTCCAGAACTGGATGCAGTACTTCAGGTGGGGTCTCAGTTTTGCTCCATTCCCCCTGGCCCTGTCACTCCCTGATAGCCTAAAAAGTCCCTCCCTAGCTTTTCTGTAGCTTCCTTCAGATCCTGGAAGGCCACAAGAAGGTCACCTGGGAGCCTTCTCCAGCCTGCACAGCCCCAACTCTTTCAGTCTGTCCTCATAGGAGAGCAGCTTCAGCTCTCTCTCATATCTTTGTAATGTTCTCTGTGGTGCTCACCTGCTCACCACCTTTTGATATAAACCCTGGCTAGGACTCAGAACACTGCAAGTTGTGCAAAGCTGTAAATATAAAGCTTCATTTATCAATATCCAAGCAGATATTTACAAGGTATAACAGATATTTACAGATATATACTATGAAAAGGTAATACAGAAGCACCACAGCCCTCCCAGAGACCAAAATCCCCAAGAGGGGTAACCAACCACCCCCTACCACCTTTCCCCCCTTCCCCAATCTTATCTCATCACCTGTTGATGCTGCAGATAAGCTGAGGTAGATCAGCCAGGGGGGGTTAGCAGTAGGAAAGAAGTTAGTAGAATTATTAAGAATCAGCTACAAAAGGCAGAGACAAAGGAACCATGCAAGGAGCAGCTACAGCCAGAGAGGCCTGAAACAGTCTGAACTATCTATGTTTGGGTTACAATCTTAACTTTTTTTTTTGTCTTTCTCAGTAGAGCTCTGGGTGCAGTGCCATCCTGTGTTTGCCTCTCTCAGCCAATACCCTAATTTCTCACTCAAATTCCCCAGTTAGTTCAAACCAGCACATTCTCTCTCTCTCTGCTCATCCTCATGGTCCTTCTCTGGACACCTCCAGCATGTCCACATCCCTCTTGTAATAGGGGCTCCAGAACTGGGTGTGGTACTCCAGGCTGGGTCTCACCAGAACAGAGGTGGAGAATCACCTCCCTTGACCTGCTGGCCACACTTCTCCATCTTGTCCTATCTCTAGACACCTTCATGAAAAGTCTTCCTGCAGCCTTCCTGCAGGATCCCTTCAGCCACTGTTAGGCAGCTCTAAGGTCCCTCCTGGGCCCTTCTCTTCTCCAGGCTGCACACCCTCAGCTCCCTCCACCTGTGCTCACAGCAGAGCTGTTCCAGCCCTTGGCTCATCTTTATGGCCTACTCTGGACTTGCTCTACCAGCTCTGTGTCTTTCTTCTGCTGGGGACACCAGAACTGGAGGCAGTACTTGAAGTGGGGATCTCACCAGTGCAGAGGAGAGGGGCGGAATCCCCTCTCTTGCCCTGCTGGCCACAATCCTGGATGCAGCCCAGCATGCAGCTGCATGAGGGCACTACTGGCCTATGCTGAGCTTCTCCTCAATCAACACACCCAAGTCTCTTTCTGCAGAGCTACTCTCATGCCTGCCTTGGGCTGCAAATTCCCATCAAAATCAAACAAAAGGTTCTGAGAAGACAGCAGAGACATTGGGACCTAAAGAAACAAGAACTTGGCAACAGCAGAAACTTCTAGCAGCAAACTGTAATGGTGTAAATCTGTTGTAACTTATGTTCCCAATGGGTGTACTTTATTATATTATACATATATATAATATATAGCACATTATAAGATACACACCCTCTTGGGATGGTGTTGTGGTAGGTCTGAACATGTTCTGGATTGCTCTGACACATTTTTCTGCTCTCTCTCCTTCTGCTGATGGGAGAAGTGACTGCAGAAGGGCAGACAAAAGGCCCCCTGGTTCCTCCATGTCTGTCCAAACTTGTTTACAGAGTACCTGCATGTGTTTAGACACTTGTGTTCTGCCCTGGGGGTCAAAGCAAGCCCTGACTTCACCTCATATGATCAAGTTTGGCTAACTGCCATCCTGATTGGCTAATTTGTGTCCAGAGGCCCATTGGGTCTCAGGCTACATTGATAAGAGATGAGCAGGTAGAGACAGGGGCAATTTCTTGACTGTAAGGGTCCCAGAGCACTGGCATAGGCTGCCCAGAGAGGTTGTGGAGTCTCCTTCTGTGGAGCCTTTGCAGGCCTGTCTGGATGTGTTGCTGTGTGCCCTGAGCTAGATTGTCTGGTCCTGCCCTAGCAGGGGGGTTGGACTGGATGAGCTCTTTGGGTCTCTTCCAACCCCTGACATCCTGTGACAACTTGCTTGCTGTTGCCACCATTGTTCCTGCCTTAGTATGCTCTGCTTCTGGCAGTGTTACTGCCTCATTGCATCCTGCCAGCACTATGCTTTGCTATACTATAAGCTGACCCTGCCACATAATAACAGGCCCTGATGCTTTAGGCTTGTATGCCTGGAAACTGCCTTGCTGCAGTTTGCCAGGGAACAGGCATAGTTGCCATCACGCGATAGTCCTGCACAGCCAGTGTGATGATGTGCTGAGACTGCACCTGCAAGATGTCCTGTCTACACCTACAAGTCCTCCTGCCAAGACTGGGAAGTCCTGGAAAGGACACACACCTCTTCCAGAGGAATCAGGACCAGGTCAGAGATCGTCTGCCTCTTTTCCCCAGCACTCTGGGAAGAATTGGAAGCCTCAGCAGCTAACAAGACACCCACAGAACTCGCTGCGAGTGTTTGGGTACTGTTTGAAGCTGTAGTTAGTCCTGGGGAATTGGAAAATTAATGTTTTGTGAGTCAATACTTAAAGCCTCTTGTAAGTCACCAACTGCCTTCTGCCATAAGCAGAAAGTAGCTTCCTGAGTCCCTCTAGTGGACAGAAGCTCTAATTGACTGCAAGAGCCTCCTCTTCCACTTCAATTGAGTTTAATGTTGTACTCTTGCTAGTTAGTTGTTCCAGGCCCACTTATTCCTTTGTGTAATGTTTTCTTTGATCATATTCTGTGATTCTGTGTTCCACAACCTCCCTGGAGGCGTTTGTAGCTAGGCTGGCAGAGGCTGTGGGCGGCCTGCTCTAGGGTAGTGTGGTACAAAGCATTCATTCGTGTCAATATAAGTCTAGCAAAGAGCTAGGGAAAAAAAGTGTCTAAGTAGATTTAAGGCACTGGCTGGAATGTGCTGTGGCTGTACCATCACCCAAGAAAAACAAACAAAACCAAGAAGCTAACTGATAAAGGACACTCTGCCTAGACATAAATGGAAAGATAAGGATGCTACAGCTGCTCAGCAAGGACTAATTGTGTGAGCTGTGGACTGCACAGACTCCTCAGCCGCGTTCAGTGGAAGGACACTTGGAGGATGACTCCTTACTCCTACTAGTATCTGAGGGGGCCCTACAGAAGGGCTGGGGAGGGACTGTTCACAAGGCCTTGTAATGACAGGACGAGGGGGAATGGGTTCAAACTGGCAGAAAGGAGATTTAAACGGGATGTTAGGAAGAAATTCTTCACAGTGAGGGTGGTGAGGCACTGGCACAGGTTGCCCAGGGAGGTTGTGTCTGCTCCCTCCCTGGAGGTGTTCAAGGCCAGGCTCGATAAGGTCTTGAGCGACCTGTTCTAGTGGGAGGTGTCTCTGCCTATGGCACAGGGGGGTTGGAACTGGCTGATCTTTGAGGTCTCTTCCAACCTAAACCATTCTATGATTCATCCAAGGGACCACCAGCGGGGTACGGAAGGCCCCCAAGAATCAACGTGCGTGTGTAAGACAACCCTCATGAGGACCACTTACGATTTTAAAGGCTGTTTGAGTAGGTAGTAGAAATTATTTGCATGTGTATTAGAAACATGTAACAAAAATGTGGGTAGCTTTGTTTGTGGTGTGCAGTGTGGAGTGGAAAACCCCCGCCCTGCACCCAGTGCTGTTTCGCTTTGCTATCCAATAAAACAAAATGAGCTTTGGAAATAGAACCTGTGACTTGTTTATTACAGAAGTATTCCACCTTCCTTTCGGAGCAGGTCCCGCAGCCGCCACCCTGCCGCCACCATCGCCCTCTGCCCCCCGGGCTCGCTGCAAGCCGAGCACAACCGCTCAGCATCTTCGGGCTGTGGCCGACGCCCAAGCCAGGCTGCCCTGGAGGCGCTCCACGAAGAGGACCAACCCCGCGGGGAGTGCGAGAATCATCGGTCAGGGTTGGCCTTGCAGGATCTGAAGGGGGCTACAAAAAAGCTGGGGAGGGACTTTTGAAGCTGTCAGGGAGTGGCAGGACTGGGGGGGAATGGAGCAAAGCTGGAGGTGGGGAGATGGAGGCTGGAGGTGAGGAGGAAGTTCCTGAGCATGAGAGTGGTGAGAGGCTGGAATGGGTTGCCCCTGCAGGGAGGTGTTTGGGGCCAGATCCCTGGAGGTGTTTTTGTTCAGGCTGGCAGAGGCTGTGGGCAGCCTGCTCTAGGGTAGGGTGTCCCTGGGCATGGCAGGGGAGGTTGGAGCTGGCTGATCGCTGAAGCGGCTCGCAGAGGAAGGTTCAGACGCTGCGGCGGGGGCCGGAGCCGCTGCCAGCCCCTCCGCGCTCCCTGCCCGCAGTTAAGAAGCGGCTGCGTGGGACAGCCCCGAAGGGCAGGGAGGATGCCCGGAGGCAGCTGAGCCCTACCGGGTCAGGAAGCGCCGGGGCGGTGTCTGCTTCCCGTTCCGGCTGCTCCGCGCAGCCGCCGCCGGGCCGGAGCGGTGGCCGGGCCGGGCCGGGCCGGGCCGCGCTGCCATGGCGCTGAGGCTGTGTCCCAGCCTAGCCGCGGCGAGCTCCCTGCTGCCGCTGCTCTGCGCCCTGCTCCGCGCCGCCGCCGACACCAGCGCCGGCCGGGTAGGTGCTCCCGGGAGGGGGAGACGGCGCCGAGGCGAGGCCGAGCGCTGAGGGGGTCTGGGCCGGGCGGCTCTGCGGGGCTGGCCGGGCCGGGCGGTGCTGTAACTGGTGCCGGAGCGGCGGGGCTGGGTTTGTAGGCGGTTTGAGCGGGCTCCCCCGAGCTCTCCTGGGCTTGTCGGCGCCGGGCTCTAGCCCTGCCGCCGTGCCTGGGCGCTGCCGCCCGCCGGGAGCCTTCCTGCGCCTGCTGTAGGCCGTGTCCTGCCTCTCCGAAGCGGCCGAGGTTGGGTGCCGCTGGGCTGGGCTGAGGTGTGCGGGCAGCAGCGGCTCCGTGCCTGGGCAGGTTGGGAGCTGAGGGGCGAGGGCTGGGCTGAGGTGTGCGGGCAGCAGCGGCTCTGTGCCTGGGCAGGTTGGGAGCTGAGGGGCGAGGGCTGAGCTGAGGTGTGCGGGCAGCAGCGGCTCCGTGCCTGGGCAGGTTGGGAGCTGAGGGGCGAGGGCTGAGCTGAGGTGTGCGGGCAGCAGCGGCTCCGTGCCTGGGCAGGTTGGGAGCTGAGGGGCGAGGGCTGGGCTGAGGTGTGCGGGCAGCAGCGGCTCTGTGCCTGGGCAGGTTGGGAGCTGACGGGCGAGGGCTGCCGTGCCCAGCCTGGGGGCGCTTTGTCCGCAGCTTCCGCCGGTGCCGGTGCGGGCACCCAAGCCTGGCCGGGGAGGGGTACGGAGAGAGGTGAGAGCAGCCTCTCTGAGAGCTGCTGTGGGTAGAGTCTGCCCTGCCCTTGCTGCTCAAGGACGGCTTCGTTTCGGGCTGCGTGTCCCAGCCCGCCCTGTTTGTCCGAGCCCGGTGCCAGATGCCAGGGCACTGGTAAAAGAGGTTTGCTTTCCGAAGTGTTCTGCAGCTTGGCTTTGTCCTGAACTGCAGGTGGTGTTTCCTGAGCATGCTGTGTGGCTGTTTAGTCAGTGAACTTTAATATGTCCCCTGCGGGGACAGGCTGAAAGTGTTTGGGGTTCTTCAGCCCAGAGAAGAGAAAGGCTGCAGGGAGAGCTCGGAGCAGCCTTCCAGGACCTGAAGGGGCTCCAGGAGAGCTTGGGGAGGGACTTTGGGCAAGGGCTTGGAGTGATGGGACAAGGGGAGGTGGTTTGAAGCTCGAGGAGGGCAGATTAAAACTGCAAATGAGGAAGAAATTCTTGGGAGTGAGGGAGGTGGAGACTGGCACAAGTTGCCCGGGAAGGTTGTGGCTGCTCCCTCCCTAGAGGTGTTCAGGGCCAGGTTGGATGAGGCTTTGAGCAGCCGGTGCTGGGAGGGGAGTTGGAACTGGATGTTGTTTAAGGTCCCTTCCAACCCAAACCCTGCTGTGATGAACTGTTCAGCCTCTCTCTATGGGTATGCCTGACCCAGATGCATCTTTTTCCTTCTGCTTTAGAAGCAACACCTTTCTGTTTTCCCCCAGTGTATTCATAGAATCAGGGTTGGAAGGGAGCACAAGGATCAGCCAGTCCCAACCCCCCTGCCATGCCCAGGGACACCCTACCCTAGAGCAGGCTGCCCACAGCCTCTGCCAGCCTGGACAAAAACACCTCCAGGGATCTGGCCCCAAACACCTCCCTGCAGGGGCAACCCATTCCAGCCTCTCACCACTCTCATGCTCAGGAACTTCCTCCTCACCTCCAGCCTCCATCTCCTCACCTCCACCTTTGCTCCATTCCCCCCAGTCTTGCCACTCCCTGACAGCCTCAAAAGTTCCTCCCCGGCTTTTTTGTAGCCCCCTTCAGATGCTGGAAGGCCACCAGAAGGTCCCCTGGGAGCCTCCTCTTCTCCAGCCTGCACAGCCCCAACTCTTTCAGGCTGTGCTCACAGCAGAGCTGCTGCAGCCCTCTCAGCATCCTCGGGGCCCTTCTCTGCACACCTCCAGCATCTCCACATCCCTCTTGTCCCAGGGGCTCCAGCACTGGATGCACTACTCCAGTACACAGTACTCTAGGTGGGGTCTCAGCAGAGCTGAGTATGTAGCATCTTGTTGCCAAAAAGTAATGGAGATCATTGTCTCTCTTGTGCTCCTCTTGACTTGAGTCCCTGTCCTGCTGCTGTGTTACCTTAGGGGAGGATGTGTCCCTCCTCTCCCTCCTGCTCTGAGTGCTCAGGCTGCCAGTGTGAGGGCAGCAGATGCAGATGATTCATCGTCAGGCCAGCATTTGTTTGCTGAGGACTGTGTCCTGTCAGTCAGATGGATTGTCCTGGTGGCTGGAGACAGCTACAGGATAGGTGTCTTGTCTCTCACAGCAATCCTTGAGGCCTGGGGTGCTGGGCAGAAAAAGCAACTCAGGGAGGGGGGTGTGTGTGTGCTTGGAGTCAGGGTGCAGAGTCTCTGAAGCAGCCCCTCCCTCGGATTTATTGAATGAATCATAGAATGGGTTAGGTTGGAAGAGACCTCCAAGATCATCCAGTTCCAACCCCCCTGTGCCATAGGCAGGGACACCTCCCACTAGATCAGGATACTCAAGACCTCATTGAGCCTGGCCTTGAACACCTCCAGGGAGGTGGAGGTGGCACTTGCACTGAAGGGTGGAGGAATAATCTGTTTTCTTCTGATAGCAGATGCTGGGGGGGAGAGAGGGAAGGCAGAAGCTACGCTCCTGAATGAATGGGTGCTTTTGCAAATGCTGTCCTTAGCATCTAGACAAGCCTGAGGTGGTTTTAGCTGAATGTGCATTTTGGGAGGGGGGTGAGGAAAAGGGGCAGAGCTGCTTGAGGAGGGCTGGCTGTGCTGCTCTAATGGTTTGCTGGGTGTCTGTTGGTAGTAGAGGAGAAGTCCATCTAACCTTTCAGACTTTTTTTGGGGGGTTTTTAGTGTTTGTTAGGATTTTTAAGGATCACAGAATGTTAGGGGTTGGAAAGGACCTCTGGAGATCTTCCAGTCCAACCCCTGCCAGAGCAGGAGCAGAGAATCCAGCACAGGCCACACAGGAACACATCCAGACAGGGCTGGGAAGGCTCCAGACAAGGAGACTCCACAACCTCTCTGGGCAGCCTGTGTGGGATCCTTACAGTCAAGAAATTCTTCCTCATGTTGTGATGGAAGTTCCTGTGCTGCAGTTTCCATCCCTTGCCCTGTGCCAGGGCACAGTGAGCAGAGCCTGTCCCTCCCTGCCTGCCCCCCAGCCCTCAGCTCTTTACAGACACTGCTCAGGTCCCCTCTCAGCCTTCTCTGCAGACTCTCAGCCCCAGGGCTCTCAGCCTGTTCTCATCAGGCAGTGCTGCAGTCTCTGCATTAACCTGTAGCCCTCCCTTGAACTCTCTCCAGCAGTTCCTGTTCCTCCTGAACTGGGGAGCCCACAACTCAAGGCAGTACTCAAGATGAGGTTTCTCCAGGGCAGAGCAGAGAGGGAGGAGAACCTCCTTGGATCTGCTGGACACACTCTTCTTAATGCCCCCCACAGGATCCCATTGATCTTCTTGCCCACCAGGGCACATTGCTGCCTGTGCAGAACTTGTTGTCCACCAGGATTCCCAGGTCCTTCTCCACAGGGCTGCTCTCCAGCAGATCACCTCCCAGCTTGTACTGGTGTAATCTATTGTTCCTTCCCCAGATGTAGGACTCAGCTGTGCTCAGTGCAAGTTGTAAAGCTGAACCAGCATTTGTGGGGATTGCCCTGGCCCATTCAGCTGCTTGCTTGGAGTCCAGAGGCAGCAGCAGGTGGTAGACACTGAGAAGTCTCATGATGGATGTGGACATCCCTCAAGAGGGATGTGGAGATGCTGGAGGTGTCCAGAGTAGGGCCCCGAGGATGCTCAGAGGGCTGCAGTACCTCTGCTGTGAGCACAGCCTGAAAGAGTTGGGGCTGTGCAGGCTGCAGAAGAGGAGGCTCCCAGGGGACCTTCTGGTGGCCTTCCAGGATATGAAGTGGGCTACTAAAAAAGCTGGGGAGGGACTTTTGAGGCTGTCAGGACTAGGGGGAATGGAGCAATGCTGGAGGTGGGGAGACTGAGGCTGGAGGTGAGGAGGAAGTTGTTGAGCAGGAGAGTGGTGAGAGGCTGGAATGGGTTGCCCCTGCAGGGAGGTGTTTGGGGCCAGATCCCTGGAGGTGTTTTTGGCCAGGCTGGCAGAGGCTGTGGGCAGCCTGCTCTAGGGTAGGGTGTCCCTGGGCATGGCAGAGGGGTTGGGACTGGCTGATCCTTGTGGTCCCTTCCAACCCTGACTGACTCTCTGATTCTATGGTGGCAAGTTGCCAGTGCTCAGGAGGCCATTTCTGGCACTCCAAAGACCTATGACTGCTTTACTTAACTACTCAGTAGGGATGGCAGCCAGTTTCAGTTGGCATTGTGGTGTCAGGACAGGTGATGCTAACCTGAGTCTTGAGCCCTTCCTGAGGATCAGATATTACTAAACCTAACCACAAAATAGATGGTTGGGTTTGGTTTTTTTTTTTTTTGGGGGGGGACACGACTAATTCATCACTTTTGCTTTTGAGGAACTGCTCTGCTCTGTGAAGCTGAAAACTTACCTCGGTGCCTTACGTCTGTTTCTTTCTTTTTCAGGGTTGGTTAAAAACTTACGGCTACTTACTTCCATCTGACAGCCAAATGCCTGCCTTGCAGTCAGGAAAAGCTGTGCAGTCTGCAGTTGCCACTATGCAGCAGTTCTATGGGATCCCAGTAACAGGAGTTTTGGACCAGACGACCATTGAGTAAGATTAACGTAGGCTAATTTTGTCTTCCCCTCTCTTAGCACCTTGCCAGGTTAGCTGGGTGATTACCCCAGCTACAGGAAACCCTCACAAGGGATAAATTTGACTGGCTCAGCTGGAGAAGTCTTGATTATGAAAAGGTATCCCTCGTGGAAAGATGTGGGCAGCTCCACCTTTTTGCTGATGTGCTGGTTTGAACTAATTGGAGGATCTGAATGAGAGATGAGACTATAGGCTGAGAAAGGGGGAAAAAAAACAAACCTGGTGATGCTACTTCACTCAGAGCTTTACTAAGAAAAGAAAAATGGTTTAAGAGTTGTAATCCAAGCATTAGCTAAGTCAGATGGTTTGAGACTGCTTCAGACCATTTTGCTGATGTGCTGGTTTGAACTAATTGGAGGATCTGAATGAGAGATGAGACTATAGGCTGAGAAAGGGGAAAAAAAAACACCTGATGATGCTACTTCACTCATAGCTTTACTAAGAAAAGAAAAATTCTTTAAGAGTTGTAACCCACACGTAGCTAAGTCAGAGTTGTAACCCAAACATAGCTAAGTCAGAAGGTTTGAGACTGCTTCAGACCGTTTGGGGCTGTGGTAGCTCTTGCATGGCTCTTTCTGCCTTCCTAGCTGGATCTGAATAATTTCACTGGTCTAATTTTTTTCATTCAAATCCTCCAATTAGTTCAAAGCAGCACAGCTGACAACAGTGTGAGTGTGAGCAGTGTTAAAGGTCATTCTTTGTACTGCTGGTGTGCAGGCAAAAGAGGAATCCTGTCAGCTTCTGCAAGTGGAGAACAGCAGAGGTTTCATTTATTTCCATCTCTCTCTGGATTGGCATGAAAATCTTGGTCTAGAAATTGCTTTTAATGTACTTCTTGATGAACTGGTTGGTGGATCTGTGTCGAGGGTGCTTGGGGAAGATCTGTGTCGAGGGTGCTTGGGGAGATCTGTGTCGGGGGCGCTTGGGGAGACCTGTGTCGGGGGCGCTTGGGGAG
>VWZI01005512.1:869-33925 GCA_013396835.1 Psilopogon haemacephalus
TATATATAAAAATTCCTCAGCTTTTCCATTATGAAAAGAAAGGGACCATTATTGCATATATTTTTCAAGTACCACAGCAACCCCAGGATACCTTACTAAACTTGATAAAAGGTCAGGAAGGTGTTCTGTGAGAGTTGTCCAATCTATTTAATATTAAAGGCTGCAGTATCATGAGAGTACCTAGCTAGGCATATACTTGTTGCTGCATTTTCATTATTTCTCTCACAAGAATGGCCTTGGAGATGGGAAGAAGAAAATGGCTTATAGCTGCGCCTTTTTTTTTTTTTTTTTTTTTTTTNATATTTTGTAGTTGCCAAAGTGCATACAGGAACATGTTGTTAATCAGCTTCAACCTCAAAAGCCAATGCTAACTTTGCTAAGGTTTTTGAATGCTAACTTCAGCTGTACTACTTTAATTACAAACTGCACATGTGCAAATATAATGTGCAGTGGATGAAAACATATGCTTCTAATATGAATTGCATGCACTGAATAGACAATACTATTGAATGAGTGACAGTGGGGAGAAAAAAGCTTAATGAGGCAAAGACTACATCTGCAGTAGCACAGCCCTGATGCAGTCTTCCTATCTTGCTTATCAATGGCATTTATCTTACTCCTTGTATGTGAATGCTAAAAATGTACTTTAGAGCATTTGACAACAAGTTAGAAGGGGTAATAATTTGTTACAACTCACAGAATAGTTATTAAGTAGACCGTTTTGGATGCTGAGTAGTTCAAATCCTCTGGACTTTCTGCTGGTTTTATTTGTTTAAGGCAGATTCTACTTTTGTCGAAGTCAGGTGTAGAGGAAGCTTGCAGAGTGGATTTTAAGGAGGGGAATAAAGAAGAGAAAGCAATATAGTAAGATAGATTTCTTAACGTTGACCTTAGATCACTGTGCTTGGTACAAAATGTGCCCCATTTTCTATGCCATTTTCTGTTTCACATGCCACTTAAAAATGCTTCCTTAAAAACTGGTGAAACTAGGATTTACACTGTTCATCTGTCTGGGATATTGAAATGACTGGGCTTTTTATTCTTATATATAATGGTCTGATTACAAAAATTCAATCACTGTCAAAATACCATAGTGTGATGTGAACCCCTGTTAACCTTTTCTCTTCTAATGTATGCAACAACCATTATTAGTATTGTAACATCTTTGGTTCCTGCCTAAAATGTAATGGAATTTCCTGCCAGATACTTGATAGGGCTGCAGAATGTCTTGGTATGTTCTCTAGGTGCTGCTGTCTTTATTAAACTGAAAGTCCTTTCTGGTTGTTCAATAATAATCAGAGAGTTCTCTTTTGTATTATCATTTCCCTTTGCTGCTCTCAGACAGCTGATTTTTGCTTATGACAAATCTCTCTTCCCTTTCTTCATTTAAAAGGTAATCTTTTCACAGTGCCTTCATTTTGTTTTATCACTCTTCTTTTCTGTACTCCTATCCGAGAGAGGAACTTCCAAGGTGTGCTAAATGGATGTAGTTTAAACTTCTCAATGCTTCTTGGAAAGTTCTGGCAACTCAATCTTTTTCTTGGCCTTATTTTTTGGCTTACTTTAACTTCTTTTAAAAGTCTAGTTAATGTAACGCCATCAGCCCAAGTTCTTTGAATGTTTTAAAAATGCTTTCTTTTATGTTTGTAGGTAATTTCATACTGTTTAAATTCTACTTCCACATGACATTATTTAGATTATTTATTAGGGTTGAATATCTTTCTATTTTTAATTTCTTCCTTTCACAGTTTTGGAAATGCTCATCACTGCTGCCTATATCTGTCTAGAGTAGTGGGCTACCTCTACTTATTAGTAAACTTTTGTACTGAGAGCTTAGATCTATAGTATAAAACATTTTTGGTTTTTAGCATTCCAGATCATTAGTAATATTGATAATGACCAAATACTCAGAACAAATAATCAGAACTCAGGGGAGTTATGAGCTCTTCTAATGCAGTATTTGTATCTGCCTATTGTTGTTAAACATCAGTATAGTGTTACAGTTGCTTAGTATATACTTTCTTTAAAAATGTCATATTTGGCAAAATCTACACCTATTAGAGGCAGGAAACAAGCTAAAATTAAGATGCTTCCAGCCACAAACTCTTGACAACCAGGGGATACAGTTTGTACTGACTGAATCTTAATTTTGTTTCTGGAGCTGGAAATAGTAACTGAGAGATACCTGGATGATGCCTCACTTGTCCATGTTAAGGTAACCGTTAAGTGGAGTTTTAATGAATGATGCAGGTTTAAGATGGAAGAGGCCATCAGAACCATGGATGTGATACATGATGATGTAGGAGTCTTGCTGTGCTTTGTGGACACAAATTCACATTACTGTAAATATCTTCTGGATTACCACTCTCAATCAGCATTCTCACTGCAGTTGAACAGACCTCTAATTGGCAAATAGGCACTTGCAGCTCACTTGTCAGGGCCTAGGAATATGAGAATTGGGGTTTGGAGAGACATTATTGGCTCCCTTAATTTGTGTTGTATTCTGCCTCTTTATATGATCAGTTACGCTCACATATTTTCGCAGGCTGTGGCAACTCACTCTATTTTCAAATAAATCAGTCCTTTTTCATTAACTGTGAAAAACTGGCAAGGGCCCAGCAGGAAAAAACAAAAACCAAAACAACAAGCCAAGCCAAACCAAACCAACCACACAAACCCAAAAAATCTAACTGAATGTGATTGGGAAAACTCACAATGCTTGCAGACCACACTCAGATACAAAGTGAACAGCCTGTATGCATACAGCAGGTGTTTAGGAACAGCAGCACATTCCATGTTCACTTAAACTTACTCATAACTCTTGCTTAATCATTCTGGTTAAAGGAGGTAGAACAAACCATTGCAGAGTGAAAAATACACCTATGATCTCTGCTTCCTGGGAGAATCAGGGCATTCTCTGAATGAGGTTGTTGTGGAAGTCTAGCAGGGCTGTTATGTCATGGCGAACCATGTTCATGAATCTCTTTGCTGCTGAGACTCAGCTGGCATTCAAAGAAGGTGGAGATTAGGTGAGTAGTTTCTGATGCAGGTAGTTGCTCTGTGATTTTGTGAGAATTGCTTTTAGAAGCATGAAAGCACTTGCCATCATTTTGCTTTCTGACAGTCATGCCTGACAACTTTGGTGGCTTTCTATGATGAAGTCACAGCAGTGATGGACAAGGGAAGGGCAACTGATGTCATCTACCTGGACCTGAGTAAGGCAACTGACTCTGTCCCACATGACATCCTGGTTGGTCACCAAACTGGAAAAACATGGACTTGATGGGTGGACAACTCACTGGATAAGGAATTGACCTGGTGATGGTGTCATGGAATCACCTGGGAAAGGAGAGAACAAAAAACTCCAGTGGAGGTGCAGTGCTTCTAACAAATGGCTGTTGATCAGCATTTGTCTTGACTTGCAGTGAACTGGAGGTTTGCAGTGCTCTAGGGCTGCTATCATATAGCCCTAAGGAAATCTTGCCAGTCTTCAAGGAAATTTCATGACTAAACATATTTCCTTGGTTTGTCAAGTTGTACCATTTTCAGTTTTCCACTAGGAGAAATGAATAGCTGTCAACATGCTGGGAGAATTGAGAGAAATTAAAAGAGATAAGAATGGAGGTAACATCAAGACAAAGATAAAGGAGAGGGTATGACAGCAAAATATATGGCTAAAGGTGTTAAATTTGTCTTCTTTGGAAAAAGGAATAACTGACAGATCAGTTGTGATAGTCAGTGGAAGGATGGCAGTTGCTGCCAGCTGGAAACACTGCTATTGATCTTTTACAAAATGAGAACAGAATCTTTTAAGGGTTCAAGAGCATTTCAATCGTAATTGGATGTTGGGTAAGCACTGGGGAAATCTTGCAGTAGTTTGGTCCATAGGTGGATTCATAACCCAGTGTGCCCATTAAATGCTGAAATACTTGTGAAGCACAGCTGTTCATTTAGTTTCCTCTGAAAGGAATTTAGCATGCAAGCACAAAAACCATGCAGAAACTGAGATCAATAACAGGCAAATGGAGACAGCTGGCAGGAAGCGGCAGAGCTGAATCAGAGCTGAAGCAGTAATGTAGGCACATTTTAAGAAAGTGTGCAGATTTTGGAGCACTTTCAAGAACAGAATTGTAATAGGAAATGCTCCACAATTCACCTATGTCAGGTGCTCCAGTATTACCTTTGTAGCCACTAAGTTCTGACTAATACTGAACAATTTTAGATTGCTGTCTTACTGTCCTCTCCTATTTTCTGTGGTATTTGTTATAACTTTTTGGTTTTAGATGATCCTAGACTTCAAACCCCAGCCTGAGACACCTCTGTCCTGACTAGATGTAGGGAGGAGGAAGTGCAAATTTTGATGTCCAAACTGCAGTGTGACAGCATAATGGTAATCTTGATCCTGCTGATTTGTTCCATATTAACTTAGCTTCATATGCGTCTTCACTCATTCATCATGGAGTAGAAATTAAAACTCAGCTGACAACACACTTGGATTTTCTCTCTGGATGTTATGAAGCTATTTCTCTAGTAGTTACTTTCACAGCAAATTAAAGTAGCTTTACAAAGATGTAAGTTTAACAACTGAAGCTTTTTTAAGTGGTTTATCATTTATGTCTGTCATTAAATCCATCCCTCTAATACATTGTTGCTCTAGGAAAGATTGCCAAATACTCAAACCTGTCACAGCTCTCATAAGAGTTTTCTTTTCATGCTTCTTGCCCACTCCTCAGCTTCAGTGAGATGCTGAAACATGTGCAGAGCCCCCCTTTTTCCCCCCTAGAAATCTATAACCTTTTTGCAGCTGGTTGGCAAAGCTGACCTGATTTGGCCACAGGATTTTCACATGACAACTAGGATCACTTTTTACAATTAGGGAATAATGGAGAGGTTTAATATAGACATTTCCATCAAGTAATACAGGTTATGTGCATGCTTTTGACAAATATTCACCACTGTGATGTGTTTCATTCATTGGCAGTCCCTCTCTCACAGAGTAACTACGAATCTTGATCTCTACTTGAACATTTCTGTCTTTTTAATTTGAATTTTTAAGGGAGTGGTTTTAAGATATAGAATCATGTAGAAACCTTCATTAAAAAATTTCCTTCTTTGGATATGACCGATCAGAAGAGGGGAAAAGGAGAAAGATCACTTGAAAAAGGGCAGATCAGTGTGTTCAGTGTTATGAATTATCCATTTTTTAAATTACAAGTGATTTCAGTTATTTATTATGGATTCAAACCAGTGAAAGAGGATATATTAAAGAAATAGAAAATATACTTTCATACATTCTCAACAGAGGATATTGTACAGATGTATCTCTGGTGAGAGTACATTTCAGCAACAAGTCCACAACAATGGCAAAGCCATCTCCCAGTTCTCATCCCAGCAATCTTTCATGTTAGAAATGTCTGAAACTCTTAGGCTTTTGAAAGCTCTGTTCTCATTTGGTATGATCTATCAGTTCTAAGTGTATTTTGAGAATATACAGTAGGATTGTGTTGACATTAGAATCAACAGGGAAGCTCCCTGGGAAGTTCAGTGAGAGCTCTTCATTTTCATTTGTTGATAGCATGTGCAATTATGCGAAACTGTCAAGAACGAGAAATTTTCTCTGGACAGCATGCATGACTTCAATTACTGTTAGCAGAATATGTTAAAGCATTTCCCCTTTACCTTTTTAAATTCTGGAATCAGCTGGGATTTTTCTTCATGGACAACCACAACTTGAATCAAAGTACCGTAGTCATAATTGTCTACAATTATGGGGACTCTTCTCACTGCATTTAAAAAGCCCTGTAGCCTTGTATGTTGTGATTCCTCCTAGCCAGAGATGCACAGAGAAAATGTAGGAGATATTCTGTTAATAATACTCCACTTTATCTAGCCAAAATTTTCTGAAATAGATCTTTAAATTAGATGGGGTGAATCCTCAAAGAGGAGAATAATCCCACAGAGGAGACTTCATAGAATTGTAGAATTATCAGGGCTGGAAGGGACCTCAAGGGTCATCTAGTTCCAACCCCTCTGCCATGTGCAGGGGAACCTCACACTAGATCAGGTTGCTCAGAGTCCCATCCAGTCTGGCCTTAAAAACTTCTGGGAATGGGACTTGTTGATCTAGAAGATAACATTCCTTTGTACAGGTTTTGGATTGATTTGTTTGTGTGTAAGGGCTACCACTAATCTCTTGTACAACCTTGGGAGTCTCAACTTACCCTATTTACTTCTGTTTCATAATTTTCCTTCTGGTTTTCTTTAGGACTACAGTTGTTTCTGGGATTATACAGCTGTTTGGAGTTGGATTGTGTCTTCTGCTGGGCCCTTTAATTACTTACTTTATCTACATAGCAACCTGAGCAGATTGTTCCTGTGAAGACTGTGTGGGAGAACCTAAAGCTCTTTACCACCTACCTCATGTGTCTTGTGAAAAAAGACTGGGAGACCTGGGGGTTAATAATCTCAAGAGCAGAAGACTGAGAGGGGATCTAATAAATGTATATAAGTGTATGAGAGTGTCAAGAAGGAAGAGACAGCCTCTTCTCACTTGTGCAGCCTCTTCTCACTTGTGCCCTGTGACAGGACAAGGGATAACGGATGTACACTCCAGCACAGGAATTTCGCCTCAACATGATGAATAACTTCTTTACTGTAAGCATCACAGTGCACTGGAACAAGCTCCCCAGAGAGATCATGGAGTCTCCTTCTCTAGGGACTTTCAAGGCCCATCTGACTGTGTTCCTGTGCAACCTGTGCTAGATAATATGGCTCTGCTCTGGCAGGGGGTTCACTTGCAACTCTCTAGAGGTCCCTTCCAAACCTAACATGAGGAGGGCAAGGAAGCTGGTGAAGGGACTGTAGAATAAATCTTATGAAGAGCAACTGAGGGAGCTGGGGCTGTTTAGCTTGAAGAAGAGGAGGCTGAGGGGAGACCTCATCATTGTCTACAGTTACCTGAAAGGATGTTGTGGAGAGGCTGCTGCTGATCTCACAGGTAAATAGTGATAGAACAAGAGGGAATGGCCTGAAGCTGTGACTGGATAGGTTTAGACTGGACATTAAGAAACATTTTTTCACAGAAAGAGTGGTCAGGCATTGGAATTGGCTGCCCAGGGAGGTGGTTTAGTCACAAAACCTGGATGTGTTTAAAAGTCATTTGGATGTGTTGCTTGAGGATATGATTTAAGGGTGAACTTTATATAGTAGGGATAACAGTTGGACTTGATGACCCTGGGTGTCTTTTCCAACTGGAATGTTTCTATGATTTTGAGATCCTTTGATCTGATGTGTTCTGCCCTCCAGCTCATTCTCTTGCCACAGACAATATGGACTTCCTGTGTGCCTATCATGGAATCACAGGACATCCTGACTTTGACTAGGATAGGAACAAATGCTTTGCAAGAAATTGGGTGGAACTGCACCCAAGATAGCCATCTGGACCAGCCAATGGAGTATTCCACACTTATATAAGAGGGGGAGACTGGCATGGGTGGTTGTGGAAGTTCTCTGGTTGGGGTTTTGGTGCATCATGAGGGTGCTGTGTTTTATATGACTCTATTTTATACATTATTTGCTGTTGTTATTTGTGTTGTTAATATGTGGGTTTTGTTTGCTTGTTTGTTTGAGTTTTTATTGTTCTGTTAAATTCTTATCCCGGCTATGAGATTTTTGCACTTTGCTCCCAATTTCTGTTTCCCGTCCTGCCAGGAGAGGGTTAGGGTGCAGTTGTGTGATCAGCCAAGGGGTGCTCAGTTGCAGCTGAATTTGAAAACCACAACACAGGACAGACAGCCTTTTCTGACACTTCTAGGGTAATGACCTTTAACAAACTGTGGAACGACTTGCAAGTTCCTGCTCAAATGATAGTGTTTCCCATAAGAGGAAAACTCCCAAGATAAATAAGCGTGAAATTTGTACAAGAGTCTGTTTCAGCAAATAGTTTCTGAAAACATTAATAAAGTCCAGCTAATATCTTCACTGTGTAAAATACAAATGTTGACTTATAAATTGTTTTCTGATTCCATAATATAATAAACTTTATCTTTTTTTTTTTTGTTGTTGTTGTCTTTTTTTTGTTCTGACAAATCTCTAGTTCTTTCTGCTTAGGTTGCATTTTATTTATTAATGCTTCCAGATGTCAGCTGTGCCAAGTTTTCAGGTAGTTACAATGACACAGTTGTATACTAGAGTACATTTCCCAAGGTGGCACTCTATGTCTTCAGTATAGGAGACACAGTGAACCTTGGAGACCTTTATTTTTATACATCAACAATAAATTCACCTAAGGAGATGAAGACTTAGTTTACAGCTCTTTCCTTTGATGATGCACTGTATTGTGCAAAGACAGTGAATCTAGGCATGCTTAAATAGCACAACGTTTGAAAAAGGAAAAAATACGCTGTGATTACTGTGATAGAAACCAAGCTCTTCATCTGTCCAAATGAAGCACAGGGAAAGATGGGTCTTGCCGTATAACAACACTTTAGGCTCTGTATTTGCAAAAGGACATTACCAAAGGACACTACTTGAGGCTCACCATCTAAAAATGTCTCTGATGTGAGCTCCAGTATAATATTAAAGTTCACTCTGTCAAAGATCAAGGTCCATGATTACAGAAAATGACAAATAAGCAGGAGTGTTTCCTAGCATACTTAGCAAAACATGGCATGCAGCAATGAGACCAAAGGTCAGATTTGCTGTCAGAACGCTTCTGCTAGTTATCCATTATGGAATTTCTTTGGACTGGATCGGATCAAATTTAAAGTACTTTATTAGCTTAGGTGTGTATAAGAATTTAATTTTGAGCTCTCATCATAGCCATGGAGTTGGGCTTCAATTAGCAAAATTTTAAAATGAAAAAATATATTAATTTCCTTTTTATCCAGGATTTTATTTTCTGGTAGAAAAAAAAATCCACTAAAGAGCATTTCTATCCTGATCATTAGTTGGACATATATTGAGATGCAGAGGTCATAAGCCATGCAAATAGTGAATGTGTGTGTATGAGTGACACTTCTAATTGCTGCTGAAAAAATAAAAACCATGTAAACCAGCTGAGATTAATTTATTGCTATTTTAAAAGTTCATAGGGTGAATTTCTTCATTTTCAGAAAGCTAAGAATGTAATGGAGTTTCAGTTAGAGGTTTGTTACACAGAGAATCACCTCACACGACTAATTTCATCAATAGAAATAATGATTTTAAATCTTCTTATAAATTATCTGACTTAGAGCCAGAATATTTTGTGAGAATGTGCTAATCCTCACAAGACCAGAGATAGATAGATAAACATTATTGCTAGTAAGGTGGCCCTTTCTTTCCACATTATCAAAACATTGCCTCTGACTTTCTATTTAACACAAACATTAGCCAAAGATGAATTTTTACCATGCTTGAATAGGAGCAGTGGGTAGAAGCTGCACTCTGCCCCTTCACAGTGAAGAAGGATACAGCTTTGTAGCAGTCTTTAGCTCCTGTTTGCTTTGCACAGGTGATGGGGAAGTACTTCTTTCTCATAGCTCCACAGCCACAGCAGCTAATGGACTTGCTTCCTGCCAAAGCAAAGTAGGCATCGCCATTCCACTCAGCAACTGAGGAAATGGTATCTACTGCACCACACCTCTGTGCTGTGTGTCTCTGAGAACACTTCTGATCACAATGCAGAAGGATTTTACAGATTCAGAGCAAAGCAGTAAAATAACTGTGCTGTTTTGGCAGCTCTTGAACATTGGGAGTGAATTTTAGTTCATAACAGGAATGTTAGCAATGTATTTTTTGCCATCAGGAATGGCACTAAATGCTGCCCACTTTGGCCATCTTAGTTAAAGAGGTTAAAGACTGAATAATGTAGAGAGGAGTAATATTTTTTAATGCCTTTAGAAAATTCTGTATTTGGGGCACTGAAGCTGTATTTTATACTTTTTTTGTGTGTGTGTGTGTCAGGTTTATGGATGTTAAATCCCAAAAGCATGTTTTGGATTTCAGCACTTTTTGTGTCACTTAGTGTATTTGTAGCATTTATTGAAAGAGTGGGTGGGGTTTGGGAAAGGCAAGGAGCTTACAGTACTGGAAGCTCTAATGCCCTAAGCTTATTTCTCCTGAACTACGACAAAGAAAATATGCTTAATTATTTTGTCCTTCACTTTTTGTCTACAGTCAAATTTGATTTATGCAATGACTGCATGATACAATGTGAATGTGTTATGCGTATTTATAACTAAAGGATTACTCTTAGCCCTGCAAGCTCTGCTCTTTCAGATCTTCACAGAAAGGATGTAATTGTGCATGTAAGTAAGGCATTTGTACAGGCCTGGGAATACATATGTAACCAAGGTAGCAGGACATACATTTTCATGTAACATTGGCATATTACAATGAAACTGTTTAAAAATTATTAATTCCCTAGTTTTAGACACTGTAGAATAGAAATCTTTGTGACAATAAGGTTCAAGGACTGGCAAATTCATTACAGATAGAGCATGAAAAATGAAGTCTGTTAAGCCTACTCAAAAATAGGTTGAGCCACAGACTTGATTACAAGACATCAGTACTTCCAGAAGTTAAAACTACTAAATAATAAAGGTCCAGTAGGGAAGAGTGCAAAGAAAACTAATAGCTGAATGTTTCATCCAGACAAATTTGAATTAGGAACTGGTGCCTCATTTCAAAGACTGAGATTGATTGCCACTGGAATAACTGTTAAGGGACATGCAGTCCTTATTTCTTGAAGCCTCTAAATGGAGACAGGACAATGAAAAGCATATTTTTGGAAGATATATTTTAGTAAAAAGTAGAAAAAATCATCAACTCAAAAACACAGGTGATGATAAAATTTAAGGGCATGTATTACACAGAAGTTCAGACAAGGGTATCTGATTGTCCTTTCTGGTCTTAAACATTTGAGTGAAAGCACAGCAAGAGATTATTTTCTGCATTTTCAAGTGTTGAATAAATTGTTAACATTTATCATTTTCCCTGTGATTTCAGCATTATGCTTGTGAAGTGTAACATAGAAATACAGGAAACCAGAACACTCAAACCACAATTGCATTATATGGATGGCAGGCAAAGCTTTTATCATCCAGCACTAGCTGCTTTTGTACCCTGGAAAAAAAATACGCATTCACTAAACAGCAAATCTCATCTGCTTTATGCAAAAAGGAACAAGAAAGAAGACAATATATCTACAGAACAGCACTTCCTATCTGACAAGAAAAATGCTTGTGTCTTACTTAGAGAAACAGTGCTGCCTGCATATAGACGAGATAGGTACATTTGGGCCTCTATAGACTTGAAATTTGATTAATGTGCAGTGAATCACTTGATGGAAGCTGACATTTGCTAGAAATTAAATATATAAACCATTATCAGAAGACTCCACACTTTCATATGCATTATTGAGTGACGGTTACAATTGGGTAGGCAGACAAATCAGATAAGGAAAGGAATTGTTCAGTACTAGCCAAGGCTGTGCAAGTGAGAGAAAGAATATGGCATTTGTGGCATTGGGTAATGAAAGGTAAGTCAAGGGGAAGTTCTGAAAAGTTGTAACCTTGCAGAGGGTACACACGACATCAAGACAGCAGCTGCAACCTCACTGGTGGATTAGTTATACCTGAGTTAGACTTTGGTAAAGTTCAGCACAACATTGCAGGATGAATTCCTTGAAAAAGGTTTGATCATATACAATGTGCTTTTAAAATAATAGGGTTCGTAGTAATGAGTCACGTAAAGAGCTGATGCAAGAAACTGAAGAATGTGGAGGTCAGCAGAAGTGAGGTAGCAGTTTGTATCAGAGCTGAATATCTCGGCATGAGTCAAGCACACATTTATGTATGAGCTGCAGCTTATGTGTAAGAACTGAAAAATCTGGGTGTAAGTATATGTTTAGCAAATAGGGATAGGCTTATACATGTCTTTTAAACATCCATGGAAACTTTAGTCTGTCAAGTAAAATATTTAAATACTGGACTCTTTGTGTAAGATAGCAAGACTTTGTTATGTCTTCGTAAGGCTTATATCAAAAGTGAGCTCCTTAAGTGACTGAATTAATGCTAGTTACATTGCTTGTACATACTGTGTTTCAGTATTTTCCAGAGAAATAAAGTGGATCTTGTCAATGTTTATAAACGATGAGAGATACCAGTGGTTTTAGTGAAGGGTGATCACTTCCATAGCAGTACACATTTTTGTAATTCTTGTTGCTCTTAATGCTCACCTATCTGTGTGAGTGGTTGAATTTCAAAGACAGAGATGAAAATTGCCCTGACTTATTTTCCTTTCTTCTCACAGTGCCATTTGTAAAGTCTTTGATGATGTAAGAAGCTCTGGAAGCTTTTAGAAGATAAGTAAATATGTGCCCTTTACTTCTTTATTTTTGTAAATGTTTTGCATGGGATAATATCACCATGTTAGACTACTCTAAATTTGATGTAGCTGTCTGTTTACACTGGACTGTTTCTGGCTCCAAAGAAGGAACTGTCTCAAATACACTGGAACAGAAATATACATGTCTTTTCTTGGCCTGATCCAAAGTCTATTGGAAAGAGAATGTCTACATGAGATAGCTCTATATATATCTATTAAAATTCACAGGTTAGGTGAGAGGGAGAGAGACATTTTCTATTCAGTTTTGTAGGGTTTCCCCAATAAGATTCTTTTCATCTGGGAGCAGCACAAGATGGCACAAGAGAAGACTCTGAAGAAAGCTGGAAACAGTTCATCCAGCAATTTCTGATGTATTTTTAGAAGCAAGTAAAAATACTACAAAGGGAAATGTACCCTAGTGTTAGAAATGAAGTGAACAGTGCGACATAGAGATCACAGTCCAAGGCGAGCACAACGCTTTAAAGCACAGGCGGCAGGTGACTATTCAGCATGATTGAATAAATGAATTTAATACAGGCAAAATACAGAAAACCAAAAAATTAACAGCTTGGCTAATTGGAGACTTACTCAGCATGCAGCAACACAGGAGAAAGGACTTTAATTCCCTACACTTACAGAGAGCTTACAGTACTGGTCTTAAATTGTCAAGAGCACATTAATAACTTAGGAGAGTGCAAAATATATAGCTCACTGAACTGAAATTCCCACCCATGTGCATAGGGTAAAAAATTTTAATCCTCTGTAAACAAATTGTAACAAAAGTTTCTGTCTCTCTCCCCTCCTCCTTTTATTTTACTAAAAAGGAAGCACACTGTGAGTTACAAAAACTGTTTAAATAATGCATATTTTTTTCTCTGTTGTCTCAAGCCTCAATTTAATAAATGCATGTGGCGTAAATGTCAGTAAGGGCAACTGGATGCTTTATTCCCCAAGATTTTGACACTTCTACGTTAGAAAACATTGTATTCATATGTGTGTTGTGGCTTCCAGACTGTAACCTTTCAAGCAAAAGGGCAGTCTAATGAACTGACTTTCAGCTGTGATTATGCCTTTAGCAGTTGTTACTGTGCTTTCCTGACCCTGTGCTGGCTCTCCATGTATATGCGTGTAATCCTGTGAACTGTATTGGGAAACTGGTCCTGTTATAAACATACTGAAATAATTTTATAATAGTAATGGCTAATCTATCACCTGAACTAGATTACTACTATGATTTGTGATCTGTTTATGTACTTTGAGTGCATTTTGAGATTTAGTTCCATTAATACTGGTTTGCTCACAGGTCAGTCAATACTGATTCTGTACAGTCAGCTATAGTACCTTTGCTAGTGTTCTATGCAGTATAATTTTGAATATCACAAAAGAAGTGGTTATATAAATAAACCTAAATTAATAGAATAGTTGGATGACGTTTAAAGCAGTGACCTTAGAAAGATATGTAATGATTACCAGTCTTTGTTTTGTCTGTTTGTGGAATAGGAATTGCAGATCAGGATTTCTGAGTTCTTTCATGGTTTGGGCACTGGTATGTTAGTGCACATCAAGATGTGACCATGACCAGTTGTATATCTACATACATAGGTGCAATCCACAGGGGCTGAATTTCTATTACTGTTTGTTTAGATAAGTAGTCCTCTTAGCATAGCCAGCATTCACCATATTTGAGTGTAGCAATTGGTAGGAAGGCCAGCAGGGACAGGAACAGATTCCACAAGCTTTTCCCCCTTGAAGATATTAATTTGCAAAACTTGAACACTTCTATACCCTTCCAGTTCTATTCACATGGCAGTCTATAGATAGTGTTCAGATCACACCCTTCACTCCTCATGCATACTTATTACATTAGTTAATTAAATCAGACCTACACCCACATGCCTTCCATTCACAATTCCATTTATCTTATCTACCATCTACACCTAGATGGCACACCATTGCTCATATTAAACTGTGTCACTCCCATATTTGAGGTTTTTGAAGAAAACAAAAAGAAAATTAATTTCCCCATTAAAACTTTAGCAAATACTAGACAAAACCCCACTCAGTTTCCCTAAAACATTTCAAAGGTATTTGTTATATGAATAATTTACTAATAATTATAGATTTTTTTGAGAACTTTTAATGTAATAATATATAATTGAAAATAAGAGGTTTACTCTTGCTGAAGCTACTAGCCAGAATACTCATTAACTTGTTATTTTAGGTGAAATGCATGCAGTAGTGATAGGCAGTTCCACGCATTTTCACATTTTTCAAATCTGCCCTGACCTGTTTGCTCTAGAATAAGCTCATTCTCAAATTTGCATTTTCTTCTACCGCAAAATAGAAGAAGTCAGTGAGACTCCGTATTTGTGAAATCAAACCTTTTTTGCTGAATATCAATGACTAAAATTTCAATTAGTTTTTTCTTCTTGAGTGTTGGTTTTTTTTTTTAATGGTTGTACTGTTTTAATACAATTATATTGTTTAGACAAAAAATAGTGTATATACATAATGATTTTTTAAAAATAAAAATTAATATAACTCCTTAAAGTTTTCTGTAGAATTTATCTTCAGGTGCCCAGTGAATATTTAATAATTGCAGACAACTGATATGCATAAACATTTTAAAAAAAATCAATATATGTTACCAAATAACAGAATTATTGCATGTTTAATTATGTGATTCTTTGTTGAATAGAACTGCAGCCTGCTATTGTGGTGCTCCATAATTTATCATCTAATTTTATGTGCTTTAATATTATTTGTTCTTCTAAGTAAGAAGTAAAATTATATGATCCAGAGAACAGATTAAGCAACAGAAAGTTCAATAATGGAAGTTTATTATATCTGCTATCTGAAGATGTTACGATAGGGTTGAGGTGATTTGGGGAAGCATATGTACCTCTTAAAAATTCTGGCAGATTTTGTGTAATTGTTTATAAAAAACATACAATGGAGTTTTTCTGTAAAGATGTGAAGTATTCTTCTGTGGGGAGTCCAGAACATCTCTGCCAGTCCAGACACAGAATGTCATATTAACTACAGTGACTGAATAATATGTATACTGAGGAGGTTTCAGGTCTCCAGCTAAGCAGATAGAAAATTACCAGGAATGGCATAAGAGAAAATGTAAACATGTAGAGATATGCATAAAGCTTGGGCAAAACTCATACCAGGCTAGTAATTCTTTTCCAGTGTAGTCTTGAGAACTGCCATGGACAGACACTGAAGAAGTTTTCTGTGTGGTTTATTGCATTGCTTGATTGTTCTCTTGGTGAAAAGTGACATTATTTAGACCAGTGAATGCTACTGCATTAATGAAACAAGTAGATACGTGAAAGATTGTTTTCTTCAGCAGTAACTGTTTGGTTTGGTGTGCTTTCTTGTTTGTTGTTTTTTGGTTTTGTGGGGGTTTTTTTGTTTTGTTTTGTTTTTTTAACCTAAAATGTCTGAGTGGTACATGCTACAGCAGTCCATCTCTGTACTCTCACATGCAAGTCTTTGTATTCATAGCATCTGTCTCTCTGAAAAGAGATGCCCTCAAATAGTATAAAAGCCATGGGCATTAGCAGTTTTCTAGCTCATTTAGACAGTTTCCCATGAGAATACCTTGAGACTTGGCCATAGTCAACCTCTTGACTCCATTTAAACTCAAATACTAGGGTATTAAGGTGCACACAGGACCCAGAAGAGCCAGCCAAAAAGCCTGTGAGAAAAAGGATATCTTCCAGAGATGAAACAGAAGTCTGAAAGGAAGAGTTTGAATTACACATACATTGATAGATTTCCCTGAGATTGTCCCTCATAAGATTCTAAAGTGTATGGAAAATGTTTTAAAATAAATTAATTTCTGGTGCTGTGAATTAATAAACACAGTAAGCAATCACAGTATCTCTGTATATGCCATCTTTCACATGAAGATGTGAAAGTACTTTACAGGCACTAATTAATTAAATCTTACAACACACCTGGGATGGAAACAATCTAGGAAGGTTTTTAATATCAATTCATTTTACATTTACATTAAACACAAGGCCAAAAGGTTAAATAACACAGCAAGTCAGAACTTGAGTAAGGAGTACAACTGCAAGGCCCTACTTAGGTGTGACTTTACTTGAACAGTGGAAAGTATGCATTACAACCATACAGTTAATAGCAAATTAAGGTCTATCAATGTTTATTTACACTGCAAGTTTGAGATTGCAAAATGTTACTGTGATTTAATGAAGTTCATATTGAACAGATTGAGGAATACATACAGTATAATTCATCACAGGACATATTTCATGTTAGCACTGCAAAAGGATGCTACCAGTCTTCTGCCATCTGTTCTGCAAATGTTGTAGAAGCAGCTGGACTAGTCTTGTTTTAGGAATAACTGCAGCTGAAAAGAAATGGCCTCTCAAAAGTCCCAGAGCCAGTGTAAATGTCTAAATGTCTCTGAAAGATTATGTGTGGACTCTAATAGTATTAGGGGACTTAATTTCTCTTGAGTTGTCACTGCAGATTTTCTAGGGAATCCCCAGGAGTTTTTTTCCTAATAGTTCAGATTCAGCTTTTCCTATTAAATGTTGATGGTTCTCAGTGCTGTCATGCTGGGAAGTTGGGTGGGCACACATACGAATGCAGAAAAAAGAAATTAAAAAATCTAATAAAAATAGAGAGTTAAATGCCTTTTTTAGTTCAAACTGTGCCTAGCAGTGTAGACTGTGTGGGCTACCAAATGTGTATAAAATTTAAACACTCTGTAAACACGTGAACTTTCAGGTCTTCAACAATGGAAAAGTACATAATGAACTTATGTTGTTTCCTCTGAACTGGGATTCTGGCTTTTGTTTACCAGCCTTTATTTCTTGCTGAAGTCAACTGATACTACCTGACAATTAGTGGAATGAATTTATGCTCAGCATGAATTTCTGAGTGTTCAAAAAATACAAATAAAAAGAACACTAATGCAAGTTTACATACAATAATCCGGGCAGTGTCATATCTTGGCTGATACAAGATCATGCCCTTTGTCATGTTAGGATTGAAAGCAGCAGGTTTTTGTAGACCACTTCCAGTGGATTGATATTTACTGACAATCTTGTAGTGGTTTAGCAGTTACCTGCCCCCCCCACCTTTTATAAACCCCGGCTAGGACTCAAAAACACTGGAAGTTAATAAATGAAGCATTATATTTACAGCAATGCACAATATAAAAGCAAATATTTACAAGGTATAACAGATATTTACAGATATAAACAATAAAAGGTAATACAGACACCACACCCCTGCCAGAGACCAAAATCCCCGAGAGAGGGTAACCAAACACCCCCTACCACTTTTCTTCCCCTTCCCCAGTCTTATCTCACCACTTGTTGATGCTGCAGGTAAGCTGAAGTAGATCAGCCAGGGGAATTAGTAGCAGGAAAGTATTTAGTAGAATTATTCTGAATTAGCTACCAAGACAAAGGGAAAGGAGACCATGCAAGAGGAGCAGCCGCAGCCCAGAACGGTCAGAAACCGTCTGATATCTGTGTTTGGGTACAGAGCTTTAAAACCAATTATTTTTTTTTCTTTCTGAGTAAAACTGTTGAAGTGACATACTGTGTTTACCTCTCTCAGCCAATAGTCTAATTTCTCACTCAAATCCTCCAATTAGTTAAAACCAGCACAAATGTCAAAAGTAACACAACCCCTGAATGTGCAGCAATTGTATCATAATTAATAGTGCTTTTCCTGAACTTACTGCTGCAATCTTCTGGCCTGACTGTGTATTTTCTTAGAATGCATTTCATAAGTAGGTTTTGAGCAGTTTTAGAGAGGAAGTCACTGTTGTTACTGTGTTTGAACAGGCATGGGCCAATGTCACTGAAATGACTTGACATCTAGGAGGCCAGTGGTGTAGCACAGAGTAGAATGCAGATCTTGATCCTTATTCAATGTTTGACTCTATAGGGTAATTGCAATTAATAGTCTGCAAATGAGAATAAGTTGTGTGGATAAAGAATACCTGCACAGCATTCACAGTGGGACTTGACTCGATCTAACTTTGCTGGCACATATTGAAAATATGCAGAAAGGAGGCTGGGAGAGGTCACTCTCAGTCAGAGTACAGCGGCCTCATGCTGCTGCAATCTGCTCAGCAGAGAACATTATCTTCATTCAACAGCTTGATCCAGGAGCTGTACACTTTGAAATTATTAGACTGATGGGAAAGCAGTGTTCTAACCTAAGCATTGGAACCTTCCAAGAAGTAGTGGTCTTTGGTGGAATAAATTCAAACCCCAAGTTCAGCTTCTGTCTGCAACCGCAGTAGAGCAGGACACTTCCTAATTAAGTGTTTTTAATCCTGTTAAATTAAGATACGACATATTATAAGTAATTACATAATGTCAGAAAGCACTTTCTGCTTCAGTGAAATCTGCATTCCAGTCTTTAGAGAAAATGGATTCATATCTGGTTGATTAAGAAATCCAACCTTTTGAAAGGGTTTTGAGTGATTTCTTCCTATTTATGAAGTGAGAGTGCAGTTGGGGCATTTTTTTACAGGGCTGTGTTACTGGAACCAAAACTGACATCATCCTTTGCTTTCAACATTTTCTACTGAATGCCATCAACCCACCAAAGCACTAAGTATTCAGTTTGTTATCTTTTTAATTAAGATTTTATGCTCTCACCTCTTCTCATCAATGCTGGCAGATCAAAAAGGCCAAGTCTTGAGCTATATCCTGCTTTCTGTGCATGTGTACTATGCATACTTGATACCAGGCCTCAGCAGGGTATTTGTAGGTTTGGGTAATGACAGACCAGGAGTTTGAGGTGAAAATACAAAGCTCTTGTTTTTCATGAATGATTTATTAGTCATTCACAATAGCTAAACTTATTGTAAGCCCATAAATTTGCATACATTTTTACTGATGTGACCTAATTACAGAATTAATTGAATTTCATTAAAATGTATATGCCGGCTTTCCTACTAGTAAAGCGCTTATTCTTGGCTGCCTTTTGTACAGTACTGAGAGGCTTGTTTCAGTGAAAACTGTAGGCTATAGCATTTTATATTTAGACTCAGATCTTACCTCCCAACTCTGTTACTGCTTTTTTCCCCCCTCTTTGTAGTCAGCCTAGTTGTATTGCTTTCAATTACTAAGCATAACCCCTCTAGTTTTATCAGGTATTGTCAGCTGCTTTGGCGCGTGATCCACTATAACATGTAAGTGGGTCCTCATTCCAGTGTGAGAAGTTCCACAGTATACACCTTATTCTTTATCTTCAAGATGATTCTAGGGGTGCACTACCTTTCATCTCTTCCTCATTGTTCCTAAATATATGGGATATAGTCATCTCTTTTTAATACAAAAGATATATCTTCTGGTGGCGATGATTTTGAAATTAGAAGGGCATTGAATTGAATGTCTTAAAGATAAAAGTTCTTCACAAATGAGGAACAACTGGAATAGCATACAAGCTCCATAATATCCTTCTTGTAGAGCAAATTTCACTTCTGTTCAAAGCAGCTATTTAAGACATGTTTTAAAACCAAATTTTGAGGATGTAACCTTTAAACATTTTTTCTGATTTACTAGCATAACCTATCTCTGTTTATATATCCCATTTTAGTGGGGGGGGGTGAGGGGGGATGAAACATTGAGTGTTTTGTTTTTATTTTTTAATGGCTTGAGTTGATGTATTTTAGGGGAGATGAATACAAAAGTTGATGAAACTCCACCAAAGCAGTGTAGTACCTGTTATAGGCACAGTAGTGTAGAGTGTACACACAGTAAACAACCCAAGGGGAAGACTTATGTCCCCAAACCTTATCTGCTCTTTTCTGCTGATCCAAGAATTGTCAGAGGACTGAAAGACCTGTCTTATAAAGGAAGGATGAGAGAACTGGAATTGTTCAGCCTTAAGAGAAGGCTTAGAGGAGACCTTATAATCATGTACAAGTATAAAGGGCAGCTATCATGAGGAGGGAGACTCCCTTTTTGTAGAGTCACATGGTAAGGACAAAAGGTAATGAGTACAAATTGTTACTGGGCAGACCTAGATTGGACACTAGAATATTTTTTTTTTTCACTATTTAAACTATTAAACATTGGAACAAACTCCCAAGGGAGGTGGTGGACTTGACTACATTAGAAAGTTTGGACTAGATGATTCTTGAGGTCCCTTCCAACCTGGTATTATATCAATCTATGAATCTATGGATCTGACTGAAGGTACTACTGACACGTGGGGAAAAAAAAGCTTATACCCCAAATGGTTATAAAGCAGGTATGTTTATTAATCACGTTGGTGCACAGGGGATCTCTCTGCCAAAGCATGTGCACACCCCAGGTCCCCACCTTGCAGTTTTTATGTCGTTATTTATTACATATTCATGAGAGTTCCAGGAAAGGTTTATGCATATACAAAGTACTTCTGAGAGGTGTTTTATGTCTACACCCCCATGGTCCTTATCTTTTGTGCAGGCAAGTGCTACTCTGGTGGTGTTCTTTGGAGTTCTAGGGATGAAGGCCAGCCACGTTCCTTGCTCTGCCCTCTTTTTTGCAAAATGTGCTGAGCTGTATAGCTTATTACTGAGCCCAAACTACTAGGTTCATTCTGGCCAGTTTCAGGGTCTCTGTAGGCATCTTCTCTTCCTTATCTTGATGTCTCCAGCTCTCAGGGTCTCCGTAAGAGTTGTTGTTTCCTTATCTCAATGCCTCCGGGTGGGCAGATATTTCACAGCATATCCTTCCTTAGTTTTAGGTACACAGATACATAGAGTTATATGATTGCAAAAGCATTTCTACTTCTAAACCCCATCACTACCACTCAGTATGAACATTACCTAACTCATGTTGTATGGCAGCCATCTTTAATTCCAGCAGGCCGTGTGCACTTCATTTAGTCACCTAATATGCAAGTTTTGTATGTTGGTAGCATTTGCCAGAGTGCTCTGCTGCTCTGTGGTTTTCTGTCAAATATGCAGACCAGATATCATTAACTTTAAATGAAGTAATATCAGGCATTCATCAAGAGATGTCTCTCCTTAAATCCATGCAGTGAGCTGTGAGAGTGAATACCGTGATTTGTATTGCATGTTTTCCCAAGGTAATGTTGCTTTTAAGTGTGGTAAATTTAGAATAACGTAAACAGACATTCATACAGTGCTGAAAGCTGTGTTATAGAACTCAGAGGTAAATGAATAGAGACAGAATATCCACTTAAAATATGTAATGTTGCTTGTTTATATTCCCTGTTGCATTAAGGTGCAACTTAAAACAAGCTTTTCCATCTTTATTTCTGCATACCAGCATCCTCACCACTACCTGCTCTCTCAAGAGACAGAAAAATCATCAGTCAATTTGAATGCTCTGCTCTCTGCAGAAATTAACACTAAATGGGACATCTCATGAATGAACACTGATAGTTTTCAGCTTTCACAATGCTGACACACAGCAATTTGGCTGCAGTCATGAGACGCATATACCTGTTGGTCATAGAATCATAAAATGTCGTATCTAGGCCTTATTAGGCAGTTATGATTAGGAAGATGATAATTTGTCCCAATGGCTGGATCAAGGCTTGTCTTGCAGGATTTTTATGGGAGAAGCTAGTTTTGATTATGACTGATCACTCCCCTGTCTGGAACATGGAAGAGAGATTGTCTACTGACATGGCCTCACAGGCCCCACCATCAATTATGATCAACCAAAACAAGGTATCATGAATTAACTTTATTGTTTCCTTTGCTCATCTCTTATATAGAAATTCCTTTTTCATGATATATTAGGTTAAATAAGGCATAACAACTTTCTATCACAGAATGCATAGGGAGAGAAAAGCAGAAAGCAGAAGAAAATGTCTCTGAGCAAAAGCTCAGTTGGAGTATTTATTTTTTCGTTAAGACTTAGCAGGTACTTTAAGAATTAAAATATTACTGGTTTTCAAATTTTACAACTGAATAGCCTGTGAATTTAAAAGCATTTGGGGAGGGGTGAATAGTTCATTAGCTTGTTCTCTCAATGACAGTTTCAAATGCTTTTCTTATGGTGACCTCTATTTTAAATTTATGCCTATTACTTAAGTGTCAAACAAGCTAAGTGGTGCATTTCATTAATGAAAAATTAATGGAGAAGACCTTGGGCTAGCTTGCGGGACTTGTTTACAATACATATAATTCATTAGAAGAACATCAGTCAAGCAAGGACCTTGTATGGTTTCAGTGGTGTTGTAAATAGGACTTTATTCTCTTTTTTTCCAGTTAATGAAGGTATGAGGCAGGGAAAAATCCACATAAAAGAGATTTAATGAGTCTTTGGAAAAGTGTTAAAATAGGGTACACAAGTCATAAATTTCAATTACTGACTCTACTCCAACCATGCTTATTAGTGTAGGAAAGAGATATCAGTTCATAAAGGGATGAAAGCATTTGTGACAGACAGGAACCAACTGACTTACAGAAATTTGGGACTGTATTCCGCTGTTTAAAACAAGGGACTGAGAAGGAATACTTAATGGCCCTGTGTTGTCTGTGCTACTGAGGTAACAGATAACCTTTCTGTGATTCTATGACCTTAAAGTAAATAACTTCTCCCTAGAAGTGATGCTGATTCTTGCATCTTTTTTTAATAACTTGCCTTTTTTTTTTTTCCCAGAAGCATCTCAGTGACAGCCTTTGCATGCTTTTTGAGATAATAAACTATGCTTTCCACATTGCATGAAAGTGTGACTTTGATTTTATAGTCAACCATACTCTTCATTATGTGCAAAGTGATATAGTTAAAACATATTCTCCCACTTAAATCAGGCTAGAGCAACCCATAGGGTTTGGATCAGAAATGAGACAAGTATTTTCCTTAATTTTTTTTTTTCATCATATAATGGGTCTTTTAAATACACTATCTTCCAAGCACACTAATACCAAATCCTGGATTAAATATAGATACTCATAATACCACAATCTTTAAGTCTCTTTATATGATGCAGTTCTCACTGTTTTACTGTAGGCATGTTTATTGACAGGTAATCAGCATTGCACTAGACAGTGATTCTTGTGCTATAAATAGTGTGGTATAGAACAATTCAGGCATATGAATTTGTAGTCATGAAGTATCCTGAGAAAGAGAAGAATTTCTAAGGGTGATCCCTTGTCTTCGGCACCCTGGTTTAAAAGATCACAAGAAAGTATATTGTTTGGGAGAAGCTATATCATGATATCATGGAGGCACCTACAAAATAGACAGCAACAGCTACCCAAAAATGTGGATTTACTGTAACCAGCTCAACCCTCCTTCTGACACAATTACATTACAATATAGGGTATCAGTTGGAAATACACTACTACAGCTAATTAAGCTTTGACCTTAAACTTTAAGGAATATTCTTTCTAAAAAGAACTACCAAAATGTTCATGCACTTAGTCATCTATCAGCTTCTAGAAAGCCTTGTCAGGTGTCTGTCAGGAGTTTGTGTTTCTGTCCAAGCAGTTTTACCTGCCACAGATAATGATTAAATCACTTTGTAATAAAGTCTTGGTGTCAAATCCACATATCACTGTGCTGGACACAAAACTTTGGTTTTTTGAGCATAGAGACCTGTTGTAGCTCAGATTTGCTACAAAATGCTAGATCAAGAGTCTAAGAAGCCCCATCTCAGTTTATCTGTCTATAAAATGAGATAATGGTGTTTGTAAAATTATTGTACCACCTTGTTGTTCATCCTTGGCAATGATTACTACACTCATTGAACTGTTGTTCCAATACTCACTGCAGATTTAGAAATGTTTTCTCTTTTTAGGAAAATGTTCTCAAATGCTCTGAGCAACTTTCTGCCTTCAGTGTTATCCTCCAGGCCACTTGGGGCTTCCTGGACTGCCAGTTTCTAAAGCAGAGCCTTCAGATGAGTCTGCATGAAAGAATAAATGAGGACTGACAGTTATGGCTTTTCTGGCTCTCTGTCAGCAGTGGATTAGTGAAGTATTCTGCAAGACAAGCAATTTGGTTTTTTTTGCTGAGATTAAATGGAATCACTTGGAAAACTATGTGGGTTTATTACTATAATAACTTTCATACAGCAATAACAAATACAAGCACTGTAATATCATCCAGATAAGTCTTTAATGGTCACAAGTGCTGTTTAATGTTCTTAAATCAGTTTTGGAATACCAGCCCAGAGGATTATTTTATTTAATAATACTAATAAAAGCGACAAAAAAATGCTCAGATGCTGATTATATTAATCATAGAGTGTGGAAAAGAGATCATGATTACACAGTATATCTAGGCAAAACTGAGTTGAACTTTACAAACCAATTGGCTTTAAAAGCTTTTGAAAGAAGCTTTTTCTTCATCAGGCTTCACAAATTGGTTCAGAATGAGCCAGTATTTGGAAATGGACCAGCATGAGCTCTGTATATTGTAAGATTGCAGTTCTCCTGTATTGTAAACAAATTTATGTAGTTGTAGCTGTGTCTGTGGCAGACTACAGCATGTCCTGTGTGGAAAACTGTGATCTAAATCTTAAGAAATTCCAGTAAATTTGGGTTCAACAAGACAAAGAGCAAGGTCCTGCACATGTGTTGGGGGAATCCCCAGTAAAAATGGAGACTGGGCAATGAGTGGATTGAGAGCAACCCAGTGGAGAAGGAATTGGGACTGTTAGATGAAAAAGAGATATGAATGGAAAATGTGAATGCATAGTACTGAAAGCCCATCACATCCTGGGCTGCATCAGAAATGTGTCCAGCAGGTCGAAGGAGATGATTCTCCCTCTCCTCTGCTCTCATTAGACTCCTACCTAGAATACAGTGTATAGTTCTGGAAACCCCAGTGTAAGTGTCCTGGTAGGGAATAAATCCTGTAGGCTGGTTTAATCCTTGTTCTCCTCCTCCCCTGGCAGGTTCAAGAGTTTGGTGGATTGAGCAAACAATGGAGGGTTTGGCCCCAGCAAAGCCCTGAAGGCTAGCATCACCAAGTCATGTGTCTTGTGCTGCCTTTCAACGTGACTGTGTGGTCACATGAGGCATGAAGCTTTGAATTCATTGGCCAAAACAATGATGCTAATGCCTATTGGCCAGCTTAATTTTAAAAATAATGTATTTAATGGGGGTGATTTAGAAACCATGCTTTTCCTGCGACTATCCCCCAGGAACAGCACTCCATTCATGGTTTAACTGGGAGTCACGGCAATCACGTGTTTGCAGCTTGCACAGGAAGCTTAGCAGCAAGGCAGTTCTTGTTTCCTTCCCTCTGCCTTGAATACTTTGTATTTTTTGCCTCAGCGCATTGTGAGTACATATGCTAGAGTCAATGCTAAGACTCCATAAGTATACTCTAGAATTTGTCCTGTTTTCACGTTCCTGTTTTACAAGTTCTGATTGTTTAAACTGTTTAATTCCGTGTTTATCAATACCCTTTGTGCAAATACTTCCTGTTGACGGAAAATCCAAAGAATCTCAGGGAATTTTCCCGATTTTTAAAATATTAATAATAAAAACAATATTAATACTAACATTAACATTTCATAGCTGATTATTAATTTCACAACATTAAGAAAGACTAGGACCTGATCAAGTGGGTCTAAAAGAGGTACACAATTATGATCAAAGGTCTGGAGCACCTCTCTTATGAGAACAGTCTGAGAGAGTTTGGGTTGTTTACCCCAGAGAAGAGAAGGCTCCAGGCAGGCCTTTCAGTACTTAAAGGAGGCCTACAGGAAAGATGAGGAAAGGATTCTTTATCAGGGAGATTACTGCTAGGATAAGGGGTAACAGTTTCAAACTGGAAGAGGATAAATTAATATTAGATATAAGAAAGAAAATCTTTACCATGATAAACATTGTACAGAGGAAAAGGCAGAAGCAATCTAGAACACTTAAGAAATGACTAGCAATAATATAATAAACATCAAACTTAACTGAACTGGAAGAGGTTCTTGTGGTCGATTATATTGCTTGTCCACTAAAGAAACTTGAGAAGCTCCTTTCTGCTTAAGGCAGGGAGTTACCCACCCCCCTGCACAATGAAATTCACCCAGACTAGACTCAGTCAGCTGGAAGTTAAAGAACTAAACTTTATATTCACAGCTTAGCACAATATACAAGCAGATATTTACAATAGATCACAAATATTTACAACAATATACAAGTTAAAAATAATACAGAAACACAATACCCCTCCCAGAAGTCAAAGTGCCCAGGACGAGGTCCTGATCACCCTTTGGCCTTCTTTCCACCCCCTCTCTTATCCCAGATTCTGCCTTACATGCAAGGTGACAGGATCAGCAAAGGGGTTAGAATCAGCATAATTAGTTGTGTTACACAGATCCATCTAGAAGCAGTTAATACAGCAGAAGCCAGGGAGAAAACACTGACTCAGATTGCCTTTGTGTTCTTGTTTTCATATGTCTCAGCAAACCTATGAGTGAATTAGACATCATGATTGTTTTCTTTTTACAGCCTATAATCTATTTTTTTTTTCATTAAAATATTCCAATTAGCCTCAAACCAGCACATTCAGCTAGAGAGAGGCTTTAAGTATTTACTCACAAAATGTTTTCTCCAGACTCCAGGGCTAACTGCATGTGTTGGTTTGAGCTAATTGGAGAATTTGAGTGAGAAATTAGACTATTGACTGAGAGAGAGTTAAACCTACAGTGTCACTTCACCGAGTTTCACTGAGACAGAGAAAAAAAAATGTTTTGGGAATGTTCCCAAAACATCAGATAAGCCAGTCTGCTTGCGGGGCCAGTCTGCTCTGGGTCTATGCTGGCTCCGGCAGCTTTCTTTCCTTTGTCTTTCTGCCTTTGAACGAATTCAGAGTTAAATCACTAAAACGACTAATTTCTTCTCCTATCATTAATCTCCCTGATCTTCAGCTTATCTGCAGCATCATCAAGTGGTGAGATAAAGCTGGGGGAAGGGGGGAAAGGTGGTAGGGGGGTTTGGGTTGTACTCTCTTGGGGATTTTGGTCTCCGGGAGGGGTGTGGTGTGTATTACCCTTTTTACTGTATATTTCTGTAAATATCTGTTATATCTTGTAAATATTTGCTTGAATATTTGCATTGCTGTAAATATAAAGCTTCATTTATTAACTTCCAGTGTGTTTTTCTGAGCTTTAGCCGGGGTTTTAAAAGGTGGGGGGGGGCAGGTCACTGCAAACTCACTACACTGCAGTTTCCAAACAGTACCCAAACACTTGCAGATAGTTCTGTCAGTGTCTTATTAGCTGTTAAGACTTATGGATCTTCCCAGGTTCTAACAGGGTGCTAGGAGAGGCAGGCAATCTCTGACCTGATCCTGGCTCCTCTTTGACTCCAGACTTGGCACAGAGGCTCACAGAGGTGCAGGCAGGATGTCTTGCAGATGTCCAGTTGGGCACAATGTTGGTGGCACATCTCCCCACATTGTGAGCCACTTAATGCCTTCTCTCTGGAAAAGTGAGACAAGGCAGTTTCCAGATGTACAAAGTATCAGTGCTTGTAGCAGGCAGAGTATGTCAGGATGCAATGGCAGAGAGCAATGAGGCAGAAGCATGTTGTCTTTACCTGCTCATCTCTTTATCCATATGGCCTGAGACTAATAGGTCTTTGGCTGCAGATCAGCTAATCAGAATGGCAGTTTGCCAAACTTGACCATAGTGGGTAAAGTCAGGGCTTACTTTTACCCTTTTAGGGCAGAACACAAATGAGTGCATAAACATGTGTGGGTATGCTCTTCACAAGAGAGAAGGGACATGGAGGTACCAGGCCTTTGTCTTCCTGTTCTTGCTTCCCCCAACAACAGAAGATAGGGGGAACAGGAAAGCATATTTGGATGAGCCAGGATATGTTTAGACCTATTTTGGCATTCCATGATACCTACCTGGTTTATGTTCAGTATTTTGTCTTCAGGGCTTGCAGACTCCCTACAGAATGGCTGACAACTCATCTTGTCCAAGAGGCTAGTCCTGGGGAAATCTGAACTGGTTATTTCTGATCTCTGTTGGAAAATGTGTCCTTGTGACATGCAGACCTAAACTATTGGAACCCATCTTCTACATACCTAAATACTCACTTAAAAAGACCTTCTGTTTAATGTCTTTCATCAAAGGATTTTATGTTGTAGAATTGATGATAGTACTCATTCCTATCTAGTTGTTTCCCGTATCTTCATTCAGTTTTTGTTTTATTCATGAAGTTGTTGACTTGAAACACTGTTTCATTGCATAATAGAGCTCATCATTTTTATCTAAACATTTAGATTTCTCCAAACTTACAGATTCCTCTAAATTTATCTAGGTTATTTCTTTTCACTTTCTCTTCTGTTTTTCATATTTGAGTGATGTACCAAGATAATTAACAGTTCAGACATTTTTCCAATGTCAGAGATTTTTTGAGTATGGCAGTGGAAACTGCTTCCTCAAAGTGCCTCACTACTGTAAGTGGAAAAAAACCCCAACATACAAAAGATACATTCAAAGATTAAATATCCAAAAATGAGAATTGTTGTGTTTGATTCATTAATTCTGTTCTTAAGTTGTAACCAATTAAGCAAAGTGCCAATAAATGGCAATCACTCTGCATTTTCTTCACTTTGGTGAAATCATCAGCTGACCCACAGACCTTATGAGAAGAATGGTGAGAAAGGCTGTTATTATGTAGAATGCGGAAAAAAGCTCAAGAGCTTAAAGGCCATTTAGCTGTTTGTGATTTTGTCAATATCATACAAGCAAGCCATTCAGTAAAGCCTAGAAGGTAACATAATCATCGTTGAAGAAGATTGGAGATAGAGCCACATCTCTTTTTGATATGCCTGCTACCTGATACCACCAAGCACTGAAATGAAACAACAGTGTCCAAGCTTTTCAAAACTGTATTGAAATTAGATTATTTGACTAGTGTCTGCTTAGCAGACACTTAGTTTGCTCAATAGTTTATGTCTTGCCCTGGTTCTAGACTTTCTGATTTTACAAGTAATCTCAAAGTTAATTTAGAATTATCTCATTAATCTCTTAAATAAACACATGAAGAACAGCAAAATACGTCAAGATAATATTGTCATTCATATTGATAGGCAGAAGATAGGCACCTCTTGTTTCAAAGATATTAATTGTTAAATTAAGCTCTAAAATCTGCATCCCTTGATTATGATAATTAAAGAATGTTTCATAGGCACTGAAAGTTACCAGTTTAATACTTGAATAAGATGATGTCACACAAATGTAGATAGTTATAAAATTAAAGGAGAAGATATTTTACAACCTCTCAGAATCACGATTTCAGATCCTTATATAGTAAGATACCCTTCTGGTAATGTCAACAGCATTTTTCACTCACTAAGCTTTTAAGAGTCTGGCACAAAAGCCTGGAAGAGGTTTCCAGAATGAACGAAATTACTTAGAAGTATGGAGTCTATTTCTCTCTTTTTGTTTCTGTGGGTTTTTTTGTTGTTGTTGTTTGTGTCTTGTTTGTTTGTTTGTTGTTTTCTGTTTGGAAACACTCCCCCCTCCCCTAATTTTCATTACTTTCAGGAAATAGATGAGAAAGAAAAATGCAGAGTATACCACAGAGAGCTATAGGTGGTCTATGAACATATTTCTTCTTTATTGTTACATTTTGGACTGATTTGTGGACCAATATTCTTCTGTAATGGAAAGCATTTTTTAAATAAATCAACAACTAAAAATACTGGTATTCTGCACAGGATTTATTCTAATGTAATTCTCATTGTTAGGCACAAACCATATGCTATTTAGAGCTCTAGGCAGGATGGGAAAATGTCTCATATCTGATATGCTAGAGGATTTTATATAAGAATATGACACTGAAAGGTACATTGTTGGTGGAGAGTACCTATTTCAAACCATTGCCATTTCAAGTGTTTATCAACTGATTCTTACAATTAGCTTTACAGGTTTTTATTGGTACTTCTGTCTTTAATGTTGTACCAAAACCTCACTGTTTTCTCTCTTGATTAGTATCCATATGCCAGCTAACATATTTACTCAGATAAGAGAGAGAGTATATGGATCAAGGATTTATGAAAAGCATAAAGGTCAGCTTTGACATTTTCCATAAATAATAACCTCACTTCCTTTTAACTATTCAGCTGTACCAGCAAACTCTCTTCGTAAAGTGCATTTAGCCAAGGAAGTGACTCAATAGCTATTTTTGTTCACTGTTTCACATATACTCTTCAATATACAAAATTAGAAAAGCAGAAAAGGAAGTTTTTTTGCTTCATTTTTTTTGACTTAAATATAGTTTGACCAGTGAGGGTAGAGAGGATTAACCTTCACTTGCAGAAAGTTTCTCCTTGTGATCTCACTTTCTTCATTGTAGTCTGTTGGAGAATATAGAAAATAGGTCAAATTTGATATGACATTTTTCTTTAAAAATTATGACTTATCATTAATTATTGTTTCTGTCTAGTGGAGAGAAATTCCAGACATTATTTGCTGTATATAAACAGTAAAATATTTTGTGTACTTCATTGTCTCCTTGCAGCATGTTTTATCACTCTATTTAAACAATTGTTAAGAGTGAAAGCAAAGAAATATTGGAAAGTTCATACTCCTTCTATATTATTGTATTTTCTACTCAGTCTTTCACAGTGTGACTTACCTGAGTGGTACTGCAAGAGTCCGAAAACCCAGCATTATACTAAAGAAATTTCATGGTCTCCATTTTCCATTCAAATGTGGGGGATATGAATGACAAATTGGTATAAACAATAATTCTGCTTTGACACCATTACTGTGTGCCAGTGCAGGATAAGTTTCTATGAACTAATCAAAATGATACCATTCCTTGAATATTTTGAATGCTCTCTTCCTTTCCTAAAGGGATACCTTTCAAGTTCTCCTTGCTTGGTTTTAGGCTATAATTTGCTCAATATGGTCCATCATATGTATGGTTTATATATGAATCAGAGTGATTACTAAGAAAAACTTATGCTGTTGGACAAAGTAATTCTACAGTTCAATCACCTTTTACTGCTCTGCAGGATTTCCACAATGCTTTTCTATTAGTTCCAAATGGTCAATAAAACAAGTTTTGATGCAATTTGCTGAAGAATCCAAACTTGGCAGTAGGATACAGACTAGAGCTGTTTATCTACTTTTGCTGTTTCTCCTGTAATAAATTTTAGAATGCTGTAGGCTGTGTGAATATATTCAACATTTATTCATAGGGAAGGTACTGTGCTGATAATCTACCTTCCTGCCCTATAAATAAGTTGCTTCTGGAAGGAAGAGCTGTCAGAGAGAAGGTTACTATTGACCAGAGTACAAAGATTCTATGTGCATTTTGAAGTTTAAAATAAAGGATCAGTGCCATGTTTATACAGAAGTTTTCAAATCTATAGGTTTGCTTATTCATATCTATTGGTTTTGCTCATGTTCTTACTTTTAGTGACACCTGCTGTATTGCATAACCATCAGGACTCTGTTCATGGAGATCTTCAGGTAAAAGAGGTTTTCAAAATTAATGAATTAGAGGAAAGAGTAAGATACCAAATCTTTTCTTCCCTGTATTAAATTTGTCATATAATTAGACAGGAAGCTGATATACACCTCTTCTTTTTTTTTTTTTCCCCTGCCACATGCTGTGTTTCCTTTCCATTTCAGGACTAGAAAAGCTGGTGATAACAATTCAGTCTAAGCTGTGGCAATTAGTAAAGATCTCCACTCTGCTTTCTTTTGTTTCTCTGATATATGTTTTAGAGGACCATATAAGTGCTTTGCTGTCAAGTGAATTTGTCTCTGTTTCTGAGAGAGCTTTTCCTCCAGATAGGAAATCTCAAAAATTTCCACAGGTGAACAGTGTCATCAATATTACTTAGTACAGAATAGCTTAAGATTGTACAGCTACAGCAGAAAGAAGTGGCTGTAACAGGCAATTTGTAGTAGAAGGGTGTGAGAATGACACCAAATCACAAAGACGTGGGTGATATGGAGGAGGAGTGATCATCTCTAGTCTCTTTTCCAGCTGGAACAATAGAAATTTTGAGATGACCCCTGCTTGAACTAATTTAAACTATGAGGTGCATACTCTAGTATATAAGGATAACAATTTTCTGTTCCTGACAGGAAGCATTGATAAAGTCAACTGAAAATGAGCAGCTTGGGAGCAGAGTTTCAGAGGATGTGATTTCATGTAAAAGAATAATAAATATATGAAAAACTGTAGAGAAGGGAGATCACTGGAGCTAGAATCAGCTACATATATAGAAGTAGATGAGACTCTTATCAGACACATCAGAGAAAAGAAGAATAAAAGTAAAAGTATGAAATACGAATGTGAAAATGTGAGACATAAAAAGGGAAAAAAAAGGAAGTCTACACTCCTGAATTACTGCTGATTTTTTTTCTGTTCAAGAATGATTGTATTATTCTTGTACTAATGTCAGCTAGTAAATCTTTTCAACAGAGTATTAGAAATGATAAGTGTTATGGAAGGGATTATGATTAATTAATGCAAGATTATTTTAAAAATTAATATTATTTATTAATTTTTTATATCAAAACTTTTCCACTCCCGACCACTTATTTTTAATATTAAACAGGTTTGATTGTATCAGTTATGGAATGATTACATAAACAATATCTAGATCTAGAAGTATCTATTAATATGCATAAACAGTCAATTAAATTTTAACTAACAAACACTGGAAGATCTCTTGTGGTCAATAGTGGTGCTTGGCCACTAGATGGAACTCAGGACCCCTTTCTGC
>VWZI01005512.1:34007-96690 GCA_013396835.1 Psilopogon haemacephalus
GGGGGCAAGGGTGTGTGCAGATTGCTGACTTGTTCCTGGCTTTTCAACCATCTGTGTGCCTCTAGGCTTGGTCGTCTTCAGGAAATGCAGGCTGCTGTAGCAGGTGCAAGCAGATGCCTTGTGATGTATCTCAGCAGATGTGTATCTCATACTGCTAATTGCATGAAGGCTGTTGAAGTTGCTCCTGGAAAGTTTCAAAACAGTTCCGGGGTGGAATATATCTTATATTGCTATATAACAATAATAAGGCATTACAGGCATGGATGTAGAACACAGAATAATAGCAAAATCATGGCAGAAGCATAAGCATGGCAAAGGCACACTCTGTTATCTGCTAATCTGCTTTTAGTATCAATGCCTGAGGTTGATTGGACCCTTTTGGACATTAGCATATCCAATCAGAGTGGTAGTAAGCAAGTTTTACTATATTTGGGTGAAAGCATAGGTTTGCTTGTACCACACTGGGGGAAGAGCATAGGCCCAGCACAGGCTCAGCATGAGGCTAGTGTATGCACCCTGTTTACCATGGGTTGCATGCAGGAGAAAAAAAAGTTATACAAGCCAGAGTGCTCAGACTCCAAGGCACCATGTCTTTTGTCTCTTTTCCTGCCAGTTGCTTCTTCCTGAAAAACAGAGGGAATGCAAAAAGACACGTCTGGGCAAGCCAGCACACATACAGGCCTATTTTGAACTTTCAGATCTACCATGACAAGAAGCAAGTTAAAAGAGCGGGAGAAATGACGACAGGGGTCTTCGAAAATGGAACTTGGGATTATAGACTGTGAAGTAACCATGCAGTGTTTATGAAGTAGCTATACTTTTCAACTTGCCCCTTACCAGTTACTCTTTCACATTTTGTTTGTGGCAGAAGCCAGGGCATGTGTGTTCAATCAAGAAACAAAGTATGTTTTCCAGTGTTTGGAATGCCAGGTAAGGAATAGGAATTGCTTGCTTCTTGACTCTCTGTATGTCTTTCTTTCACTTAGCATCCCATCTGTATACCTTACTTTCTCTGTAAATCGAGGTTGATGATGCTTTACCTACTTCATAAGGTTGTAGTGAACACTTGTGTTTGCATGAAGATATCCTGTCAGAAGACACAAGCAAAGGCAATGTATCATTAATGATACTTGACTTCTATAGATGATGCCAGTACTAATCTAGAAATAGATAGTTTTCGTCTTAGTAGTCTTCCTTGGAAAAGGTAACTGAATCATTTCCACAGCAGTGATATCTTCCTGGTGCCTTTGAAGAATCCAGTCAAGTCCACCAGATTCCAGTTGCAAATGGATGACCCCGGTGCAAGACCTACATTAGTAAAAGCTGTTTGTTTAAACATTTCATATTCAGTAGCTTGCAAATTCTGTCAGAAGATATTTTAAACTTCCATGTCATGACAATTGCATCTGATTTGCTATTCTATGTCCAAAGGCCCATTAGTCTCTGGCTGTTGTTTGGGTTTTGATATAAAAAGAGATGAGCAGGTAACACAATGTGTTCTGCCATTGTATTTGTGCTTGCTGCTTGCTTGCCTGCTGCCATATTTTATAGCATTATACTTTGCTAAGCTATAAGCTAGTTTGTCTGCCTGGAAACTTCTTGCTTCAAGTTTACCAGGAACCAGCTGTAAACGCCTCCATGTGATAGGCCTGCATAGCCAGCATGACATCAGTGCTGAGACTGCACATTGCAAGTTATCCTGCCTACGCTTGAAAGTGCCCTGCCAAGATGAGAAATCCTGGAGGTACACAGATTGTCCAGGGAGCCAGGATCAGGTCAGAGATTGTCTGCCCCTTTCCCCAGCATCCTGTGAAGCCTGGGAAAAATCAGAAGTATCAGCAGCCACCAAGACAATCGTCAGAATTCCCTGAGAGCGTTTGGGTACTGTCTTGAGTTAAAGCTAGTCCTATGAGTCAGGAGAAATAACATTTTGTGAGTAAATACTTAAAGCCTCTTGTAAGTCACCTAGACTTCTACCATAAGCAGAAAGGAGTTTCCTGAGTCCATCTAGTGGACAAGCAGTATAACTAACCACAAGTGACTTCAAGAACCTTCTCTTCTAGCTCAATTAATATTTATATATTTTTGCTAGTTATTATTTATAGATCTAGTTTATCCTTTAAGTAATGTGTTCCATGACTGTTGCAAAGAACCAGTTATTACTAAAATTAGTGGTTGGGGGTGGTAAGAGTTTTGAATATCTACAAAATAATATCTACTATAATAGATGGACTCAGCCTCTTTCTGGTTATGGCAGAAGGCTACGTGAATTTCAAAAGGCTTAAGATTTTTACTCATAAATATTTCTCTCCTGACTTGCAGGCCTAGCAACAGTTTAAGGCAGTACCCAACTGCTTGCAGGGAATTCTGTTGATTGCCTTGTTGGATGCTGAAACTTCTGATTCCTCCCAGGCTTGACAGGATGGTGGGGAAAGGGAGCAGATGATCTCTGACCTTATCCTGGCTTCCCTGGATGATCTGCATGTCCCATCCAGGGCTGCTCAGCATGGCAGGTGTACGCAGGATGTCTTGTGATGTACAATCTCAGCACAGTGTCACGCTGGCTGCACAGGCTGATCACATGAAGCAATTAAAGCTGGTTCCTGGTAAATTTGAAGCAGGTAGTTTCCAGGCTGTTCAGCATATCTGAGTTATAGCTTACTGCTACAAACAATAAGGCAGTATCACTGCCAGGGGCAGGAGGCAGCAGCAGGCACTGACACAACGTCAGAACATTAATACAATGGCAAAGCATGTTGTGTTAGTTGCTCATCTCCTTTTATCAATGTCTGAGAATAATGGGCCTTTGGACATAGAATAGCCAATCAGAATGGCAGTTAGCCAAGTTGGCCATATTAGGTAAAGCCACAGGCTTTGCTTTACCCATATTAGGGGAAAGACATAGGCTTAGCATAAAGCTTGCACAAGCCAAGCACATGTAGTTTGTTTACCACAGGATGCAAGCAGGAGCAAAACAAGTTTGGGCAAGACATGGTCTCTTAGACTCAGGCTCACGGTCTTTTGTCCTTTTCCCATGGTTGCTGTCACGGGATAGCACTAATTAAATGCAGTATCCCGTGGGACGAGGGGGTCCTAGTGCCCTCCTCGCTGGTTCTTTAGGTTTCGGTCGGCAGAAATAGATGAACGCGTTGCTCAAACGTCAGGTGCAACAATTTAACAATTAGAACTTGGGAAAACAGAGAGGTTACATGCAAAATAGCTCCTGACACGCCTACAAAATGCCCGCGAGGCACGAGGTGGGGGGGGTGAAACACGCTTCTTCCCGAACCCGAGAGGGAGGGGGAGAAAAGGAAACCGACTTAGCCCAGAATAGGAAAAATAAAAGAGGATACAGAGAGAGAGAGAAGGAGATTAGCTCTGCTACTTCTCTGGAGGGTTGCTATGCTTCGCTGCCGGCTGCCTGNCTCTGGAGGGTTGCTATGCTTCACTGCCTGCTGCCTGCTGCTGTGCACGTGGCTGGGCTCCTCAAAAGCCACGGCGGGAGACGACGGTGAGCAAGGAGAGTGAGGAAGAGTGGAGGTAGAGCCACTAACGGTTGCTGTGCCCCTCCTTAAGTACCCTGGTGGTGTATTAGGCTGACCAACAGGCACTCAGCATTCTTAAGCTGGCCAATTGGTTTAAAAAGCTCCACGCCTGCGTGCTGCCCAAGGCATCCCTGGCTCTGGGGGGGGGGCACGTGGGGTGCCCCCGCCCCCTCAACTCCTACCGGACCTTGGACGGTAGGGGGAGGAGAGAGCCCAGAGGTTGGACCAATTCTAGGGTATGTGTCACCCCATACCGGGACAGTTGCTTCTCCGCAAAACAAAGGGAGAGCAGAAAAACATGTCTGGGCAAGCCAGTATACGTATAGGCCTATTTTGACCCATCAGGCCTACCACAACAAAGACCTCATTTATGTTCTTTCGTTATTTGGTTTGGTTGATTTAACCATGGGTATCAAGGCTGTCTTTAGTTAACATGTTCTGGTATGGCTTTAACTGCTAAGAAGAGACTAGCACTATTGCTTTGTTGTGAGTCTTGCCATAGTACCCATTACTGAAATGTATTTTCATCTAACCTTGTCTGGGTGTGAGAGACTGCATGTAAAATAGTGACTTGCATAGCTTGAGCAGATGGATATAGGAAGAAAAAATAAAGTTATTAAAATAATTTTAAAAATCCTTAAAGATTAATTTTAATGTGTTTATTAATTGGCTAGAATGCAAAAGGAACCACTTTACAGGCAGATGAACATCTACATCTATTGAAGAGAAACATGCAGCCTGACATGCATGCCCATTGTTAAAATTTTAATTCAGGCTCAACATTTTGTCCTGCAATATGGTTTTATTCTTACCTTATTTTTTAATTAAAAAAAAAAAATCTATGTAAATATAGACCCTAAGTTTATGATACAGATTCAATGCTCTACAAGCACCACGGAAATCCTCCCATGAAATATCAGTTTTGTTTAGATATAGTTAAGTTCAGAAAGGTTACAATGGAGCAGGAAAGCAAGGGCCTATAATAATTGGTTCAAGAGTGAGTAACAGAAGGAACATGACATTTTGAGGTACCTACAACATGGTAGTTGTGCTGGATTAACATGGCCTGCTTTCCCAACTCCCCTGTCTCCACACAGCCATGAGGGAAAATAAAATGGAAAAAAACCCTCTGGATTGACTTAAAGAGTTTTACTGGAATTGAGATAGCACAATGCACAATTACTTTAGCCTATTTATAGAGAAGTGCAGCATGATACATAACCAGCACCAGAAGCCAGCGACCTAACACCCAACTCCCCTGATACACAGCCTACCCAGCAGAAAAGGCTAGCACCCCAAACCCAGAAGCTGAAAGCAGCAACTGAAACAGGAAGCCTCTCATTTCACAATCTGAACTTCAAGTCCCATGATACTTTGCTGCAGCCAGCACTTTTCATTTTTGGCATGAGAGCAGCATCTTATTGAATGTAGCAGCAGACTCAACTTAAGCCATGACAGTAGTTTAGTAAGAATGAATTCTACCACTTTAAAGCCAGTGTTGTTTTTAGTAAGAGAACTCTGCCTGGTAGGAGTTCTGGTCTGTACTGCTGGCTTCTCCAATATTGTGTTGGGATCTGTTTGCACCTTATGTTATTCCCTTCCACTTACTGCAAGATGCAGCATTTTGAAGACACATACATAAAAAGGAATACCTGAAGAGTTACAAAAAGTTGAATTTAAAGAAAAAAATATTATTATTTAAGGATATTTTTCTTTTCTTATTTGAATTGATCTAAAACCCAGTAATTACTCAGGGTTAGGCCAGCTGATATGAAATTTTGACCATCTTTTTTTTTGCAACTTGGCATCACTAAGTATTTTCTTTTTCATCATCCAAATGTTGTCCATGTAACCAAGACTGGATCATCTACAAAATCTTGGCATTTCACCATTTGTAGCTTCAGTAAATTTTACACAGACCGAGAGATCTTCCTCAAAATAATTCAAAGCAAGAAGCAGACTTTCTAGACTTTAGTAATGCATTTGGGTATGTCCAGCAGCAGTGGACAAGGGAAGGGCAACTGATGTCATCTACCTGGACCTGAGTAAGGCCTTTGACTCTGTCCCACATGACACCCTGGTCACCAAACTGGAAAAACATGGACTTGATGGGTGGACAACTCGCTGGATAAGGAATTGGCTGGATGGTCACACACAGAGAGTGGTGATCAACAGCACAATGTCCACCTGGAGACCAGTGACAAGTGGCGTCCCTCAAGGGTCAGTGCTGGGACCAGTGCTGTTTAACATCTTTGTCAGTGACATGGACAGAGGAAATGAGTGCACCCTCAGCAAGTTTGCAGATGACACCAAGCTGTGTGGCACAGTTGACTTCCTGGAGGGCAGGGATGCCATCCAGAGAGACCTGGACAGGCTGGAGAGGTGGGCCCAGGCTAACCTCATGAAATTTAACAAGGCCAAGTGTAAGGTCCTGCACCTGGGTCGCTGCAATCCCAAGCACAAATACAGGCTGGGTGGTGAGTGGCTGGAGAGCAGCTCTGAGGAAAAGGACCTGGGGGTCTGGGTGGATGAGAAGCTCAACATGAGCCTGCAGTGTGCACACGCGGCTCAGACAGCCAACCGTGTCCTGGGCTGCATTAAGAGAGGCATTACCAGCAGGGCAAGGGAGGTGATTCTCCCCCTTTACTCTGCTCTTGTCAGACCCCACCTAGAGTACTGTGTGCAATTCTGGAGCCCCCAGCACAAGAAGGACATGGAACTGTTGGAGAGAGTTCAGAGGAGGGCCACGAAGATGATCAGAGGGCTGGAGCACCTCTGCTATGAGGACAGGCTGAGAGAGTTGGGGCTTTTCAGCCTGGAGAAGAGAAGGCTTCGGGGAGACCTTATAGCAGCCTACCAGTATCTGAGGGGGGCCTACAGGAGGGCTGGGGAGGGGCTGTTCACAAGGTCTTGTAATGACAGGACGAGGGGGAATGGGTTCAAACTGGCAGAGGGGAGATTTGAACGGGATGTTAGGAAGAAATTCTTCACAGTGAGGGTGGTGAGGCACTGGAACAGGTTGCCCAGGGAGGTTGTGTCTGCTCCCTCCCTGGATGTGTTCAAGGCCAGGCTCGATGAGGTCTTGAGCGACCTGATCTAGTGGGAGGTGTCCCTGCCTATGGTGGGGGGTTGGAACTGGATGATCTTTGAGGTCTCTTCCAACCTAGACCATTCTATGATTCTATGATTCTATGAAAATTAGTTTACAGTTGGTGTTTTTTCAAGCTACAGTGGTTCTTCTCAGCCAAAACAAATCATGGAATCATAGAATGGTCCAGGCCAGAAGGGACCTTTAGAGATCATTTAGTCTTCCCCTGCTGCTGCAGTCATCACGGACATCCTCAGTGGACCAGGTCACCCAGGGCCCTGTCAAGCTTCACCTTGAATGTCTCCAGGGCTCAATTCTGTAGTCTTTCATGTAGGATTTTTGGAAGGGATGCCAGGTTCATCACTGTACCCCCAAATTGCATAAAATATGAGACAACCCACACACTGCTTCCTAAAGACTTTTTGGAAACTGTGTTTCAAAAGTAAAACCAGCACCCTTCAAAACTGCAAAACCCCTTAGGAGCAGTATTGGCTCGAAACAAGAAATTACTTGGTCTGTAATGTTTATTTTCCTGAGTGCTTTTAAAAAGGTCTATAATGGCAATAACCTTGGCACAGAGAACAAGCTTAATGATGGCTCAGCTTTCTTCAAGACATCATCTTTCCAGATGGTCATTAATCCCCCACTGTGCCAAAGGCTTTTGACTACAGCATGTTTAATTCATGGAGGTTACACAGGCTGCTTCTCCCCAAGATTTGCAAATGTGAATTCAGGACCAAATTAAATTCTTTACACTTTTGAACAGAAATCTCTAGCCTTCTTTATACACACACACACACAAATATATATATATATATATACACATACATATATAGTCAATGGAGAAAAGCAGAAAAAGTTCTCATACTGTAGAGACCTTGAACATGTATTATAGAAGAAAAGAAGAGAGGAAGGAGCTGGAGGGGACAGGTACTGGAAGGAAAAGGAGAAGGGAAGGGGGAAGGGAAAATGTCTTACATCTCCTTGGCACTCTGGGTCCCATTTACTTGCCACAGTGAGGTGGCACAACTGTGTTTTTTGTACCCCTGTCATGGCTTTATGTTCTCTGTAACTGTAGCTTTCTGTGTCTCGGTGTGACACAGTTCATAAATAGTTTGGTTTGTTGTTAAATTGCCCTTAACTAGCTTTCACTTGTAGCTCCCCGCTGAGGATGCAGACAGGGCAGTGTGGAAGGAGCTGATGCAAATGCTGAGCTGTTCTTCATGGCAGGTGGCGTTCTGATTTCTAGGAGCTGAATAAGAGATCACCTTGCTAATGAGTGAAGCTCTAACTCTGAAATATTATATAAATTAATATAAACTAACAAAATGAGAAGAGGCTGACCTCTACTATCAAGGTCAAGAGCAAATCTTACTGTGCAGCCTCAAGACAGCATAAGAATATTCGGGTGCTAATTACCAGTGCAGAGCAACACCAGAGAATAGTAAGGGTGCTTTGTAGTCCCCCAGTGATGTTTCTTTAGTGAAAACTGTTTCATACTAAACCCTCTGCCTATTGATTTCTTTACTGCCTGCTTTTCTTTTTAAGGCTACAAAAAGTAATTAGCTTGTGTAAGTAGTAAAATACTTAATCTTCTTTATTTATACATTGTTAACCTGTAATTTTTTAAAAAATGCATTTTTCTGTTGTTTCAGAGGTGAAATTCTTCTATATAAAACTTTCTTTATCACTTTCTATATATCAGTTATCATATCTCTCTGGTGCAAATGAGAATCAAAAAGCCTGCATTTAGCACCCAGCTCTAAACGTGGCTCTTACACGAGAATATAAAGACTAAGCACATAAAACATGTTTCAAATGTTGAATTGATATTCTGACAATGCCAATCTGGACCCTTCAGTAGAAGAAATGTGATAGCATGACATTTTATTTCATTCTGCAGTTGAATATGATTTCATCTTATATGTTCGGATTCTGTGCTAATGATAAAGTATGAATTGAGACTTAGAGATTCTGTATACCTGAAATATAATTCTACAGCCATAGAATTGCAAATGGTGTGAAAACAGCACTGATTAAAATAATCAGTCTGCCACTTAATAGCACTTTACATTTTCAAATGCAACACATTAATGGATTGATCTTTGCCACATCCCATGGGGTATTTTCCTGTGCATTTGTTACATATATAAACTGAGAAACTGCACACAGAGGAGACAGACTAATTTAGTTTGCTCTTATAACAGCTCTTGATCTCATTCAGTACTGCTCTACAACAGAAACAACAGCTTTCCGGTGATTTTAATTTCTTTTTTAATTCAGCCATCTCTGGGATCCCTCAGTTACTTCATAGACATGTTGGATAAAGTAAACCTTTTGTTAGAACAGTTGGGAGTGAATAGCAGAGAAGCTGTGATGGCTGAGGCACCTGAAGTAATTTACAAGGAACAAAATAAGGAGATGTGTTGCTTAGACACCAGAATAAGTTTTTTTACTGTGGCTACTGTCTTGGGGGGCAATCAAACAGAAAACTAGGCATTGTGCAATAGATGGAGGTGGCTTCTGGACTATAAAGTGTGATTTTATGACATCATTTATCTCAAATAAGTAATTGAGGTTCAGCAATTCCTGACAGGAAATGACATGCAGACCAGCCTTGTTTTAGGCTGAAGTAGAAGCATCTATCATGTAAATTAACTCTGAACCATGCCAGCAGGCTGCATACATTGAAGAGATAATGGAGGGACGATATATTTCATTATCCTACACCTTATTTATCTACTTCAATTTATATATATATATATATATATTTTAACAAGCAACTATAGTGATAATTGCCAAATGTGTATAGAAGAGAAGAACATGATTATCTAAAGGGCTTGAAGATATGTGAAACCACAATCAGGTACTGAGAGATTAGATGGAGGTACAGGCTCAGACCTGCTTACATATTTATTTTCGTACCTGTTTCTACTCAGTTTTGTTCTTGTTTTCTCTGTAAGAGGCCAACACTCTATTTAAAATGTCCAGGACTAACCTAGAAGGTGCTAAGAGAATTCTGCATGGCGTTCTGAAGAGATATCTGGAAAATTGACATAGCTGAAAATAGAAGCAGTTTATCTACACTTGTGAGAAATTACTTGTTAACCCCTCCTGGGGAGTGGATGGAACCTGATCCCAGGTCATCCTGACTCCTCCCTGAGGTGGTCTGACCTGATCCCTGTGGTTAGCCCACTCTCACTTTCTGTCTTGAGCTCCTATAAAGGCAGAGGAACTTCCTGTTTCTCTCTCTGCTGCTTCTCTTTGCTCCCATCCATGCCTCACCAGCCAGCAGCATTCCTGGTTCCTGCTGCTCCTTCTTTGCCATGTGGTGGGACCATCCATTTCCACCCACTTTCATCCATTGATTGTATACTTATATTTTGTATTTTCTGTCCCTTCCCTGTATTTTTTTGTAACTCTCCTTACCTAAAATACCTTTTATTTATTGCTAAAGTTTTCTTTTCACTTCCAAATTGAATTGAGGCTATTCTTTGGGCTCCAGGAAGCTAACTAGAACCAATACATTACTGCTACAAAACATTATGAAAGGAGAAGTTGATACTTATTTTCAGAAACTCTAAATACATTGATTTAACACACTCGCACTCATGGTACTCACAGATTTTTAAGGTGTGTGCCCAAGATCAGTTTTGTGCTGCTTGGAAGATGAGACGTGCCAGCCGTTGAGTGCTCTTCACATTCTGGAGTTCTTACTTGATAACACAGAATTAATTTTGAGACTGGTCTTTTAAACTTGTTAGGGATTAACAGTTATTACAAGGTTGTCCTCTGATTCAGAATCTTGCATAAATCTCTATAAATCTTAGGCAAGCTTACTACTCATTGTTCTTTTTATCTTGTTTGTAACTCACGTTTGGAGCGTATACATGTCTGTATAGCTGTAGCCTATTTTCCTTCTGGGCTAATAAGAAAAGGGATGGCACATGTGATGGGCTGTAACCTTGGTGTTATCCTTCTCTTGTCAAAAGGTAGGATCTCCCCCCTGATTACTCATAGATGCTGTGGTCTTACCAGAATCTAGGCTTTCTTATCTTGACATGAACAGCACAATGCTTATTTCTGTTATTAATGCAGACCATTTTTTAACAGTTCTACCATTTCTCCTAGTGCTTACACACGTTCACGTCCAGTCATACCTTATTTGTGTTAATTTTAGTATTTTTGTTACAAGTCTCTGGTAACCATTAGAGAAGTTTAGGTTTAGTGTAAGTAAACCTGAGCAGAATACCAAGTACCATGCCCACAGACATTAATATCTGTTTATCTTCTGAGAAGATACCTAGTGTTTAAGTCTTAACCCAGCTTGAAAGACTTTAACATTCCAACTCTGAATCAGTTTTTCTGGTCCCAGTTTTGAAATTGTGCACTTACAAGGTCAACAGAGTATCAGCAAGATAATCACCCTAGCTTATCTGGTCTTTATACAGTTACACTGCACTAGCTGGAACAACTATTTTTGTTCTCAGGCTGTTGCAGTTTGTTTTCCTGTAAGTTTTCCCTACTGTACATGTATTGTCCAGACAGTGCACGGTGCTCATAGGTGCTCATCATGTTCATGGGTTCTCAAATGACAAATCAAGCAATGAAGGCAAGTTTCCTCGGTAGCTGAGCCGGCCTCATAGCTCACTGAACTGATGTGCAGCATTGCTAGCTGCATTTTCTGAACTGAACTAACAGAGTAGCTAGTTAAAGATCTGCCATCACAAACGCCAGTTTCTTTACAGCACCGAGACAGTATTTTGCAGGTCCTGTCAATGGTTAGCAAACGCAATACTGTAAGATATGTAGTCTACAAAGGTAGCTGAAACTACAAAAATAGCCTTTGACCAATAATGTTTGCAGCAAAGTTAGCAAAGGGTTAGCAGAGAGTTAAAATCTTTTACTTCTAAAGCTTGTTAATACAGGCATGTGTGGTGGCACAGGGTTTCATTTCAATTAATTATGAAAGGTTTGCTACATCATCCACTTCTGTCCTCTTAATGTATGTTGTAGAATCTTGAAAAAGTAAAAAATCTGTTCCAAACTCACATCTTATTTATGCAGTAGTACAAAAACCATAGTCACCCATCCTAAGCTGAATAAAAAAATTCTGCTATCCACATTAAAAGGTAGTAAAACTCACCACTTTAAAACATGAGAAAAGTGAAGGAAGACAGATAGAATTATTACAGTTTCATTGACCTATTAATAAATTACTTGAAGGAATGTCCAGAGAGACCTTGATTTTAAGAGGTGACCAAAATGACCACAGGGAGCTATTAGTGATTCTTAAAAGTAAGTAAATCTGTATTAAGTGAGTTAATAGCATCATGAACTTGAGCTTACGTGGCTGCTATTATATCCAAGAGGACTAAAGCAAATCAAAGTTAGGTCTGGTATTAAATCCAGTACTAGATCAATCAGTTGATCGTATAGGTACCTGTTTCAATTTTAGGCACAGTGTCTGCCAATTATATCTTTTGTGTGATTAGTTTTACTGTAATGATTTCAATGAAATTGCATAGGTATAGAATCATAGAATCATAGAATAATCTGGGCCAGAAGGGACCCCTAGAGGTCATTGAGTCCAGCTCTCCTGCAGTCAGCAGGGACATTCCCCACTAGACCAGGTCACCCAGAGACCTGTCAAGCCTCACCTCGAATGTCTCCAGAGAAGGCTCCTCAACCACCTCCCTGGGCAACCTCTTCCAGTGCTTCACCACCCTCACAGTAAAGAACTTGTTCCTAACCGTCAATCTAAATATGCTCTTCTGAAGCTTGAACCCGTTGCCCCTCATCCTGTCACTGCAGGCCTTTGTAAACAGCTTCTCAGCATCCTTCCTGTAGGCCCCCTTTAGGTACTGGCAGGCTGCTATTAGGTCCCCCTGGAGCCTCCTCCTCTCCAGACTGAACAAGCCCAGCTCTCTCAGCCTGTCCTCACAGCAGAGGTTCTCCAACCCTGTGATCATTTTTGTGGCCCTTTTCTAGACCCTCTCCATCAGGTCCATGTCCTTCCTATAATGAGGGCTCCGGAACGGGATGCAGTACTCCAGGTGATGACTCACTAGAGCAAAGTGGCAGAATCAGTTCTCTGGATCTGCTGACCACACCTCTTTTGATGCAGCCCAGGATATGATTTATCTTCTGAGCTGCAAATATGCACTGTCTACTCATATCCAGCTTCTCCTTCACCAGCACCCCCAAGTCCCTTTTCACAAGGCTGCTCTCTAATACCTCATCCCCTAGCCTGTACTGGTAGTGAGAATTGTTCTATTCCAGGTGCAGGACCCTGCACTTGCTCTTCAACTTCATCAGGTTCACCTGGGCCCACCTCTCCAGCCTGTCCAGGTCCCTCTGGATGACCTTCCATCTCTATGGTGTGTTGACACCTCCACACAATTTGGTGTCATCTGCAGACTTACTGATGGTGCCCTCGATCCCACTATGTCATTGATAAAAATATTAAATAGCACAGGTCCCAGTACAGACCTCTGAGGGACACCAATTGTCACCGCTCTCCATCTGGACTTTGAGCCATTGAGCACCACCCTCTGGATGCGAACATGCAGCCAATTTCTTATACTGATCAGTCCACCCATCAAATTCACATCTCCAGTATGGCAAGCAAGATGTTGTGGGAATCTTTGCACAAGCCAGATGGATTGCATCTATATGGTATCCCTTATCTAGTGATTTAACCACTTTATCATAGAAAGCCACTAGGTTAGTCAGGCAGGACCTGCCCCTAGTAAAGTTATGCTGACTGTCATGAATCACCTGTCCCAATATGCCGGAAGGTGAGACGATGAGGGAGACAACCGGACTGGATGGGAAAGGAGCTTCTAAAGGAATTAGGGACAAAAAATATGGCGTATCACCTTTGGGAAAAAGGGGAGGAATCCCAGGAAGAGTTTAAAAACTTTTCTAGGTTTTGTAGGAAAAAAAAATAGAGAAGCAAAAGCCCACTTAGAATTCAGACTGCCCACTGCTGTAAGGGAGAACAAAAAAATGTTTCTATAAATATATTAATGGTGAAAGAAGGGGCAAGGACAACATCCCCTCCTTACTGGATGCGGAGGGGAATATAGTAACAAAAGATGAGGAAAAGACAGAGGTACTCAACACCTTCTTTGCCTCAATCTTCAATAGTGGTACAGATTGCCTTCAGGACAACTGCCCTCCTGAACAGACAGATGGGGCCAGGGACCAGTATAGTCCCCTTGTAATCCAAGGGGAAGAAGTAAGGGACCTGCTGAGCTGCCTGAATCCTCAAAAGTCAATGGGACCAGATGGGATCCATCCTAGGGTGCTGAGGGAGCTGGTAGATGAGCTGGCCAAACTGCTCTCTATCATCTTCAACAGTCCTGGCTCTCTGGAGAGGTCCCTGAAGACTGGAAGCTGGCCAGCATGGTGCCCATCCACAAGAAGGGCTGGAAGAAAGAACCAGGAAATTACAGACCTGTTAGCTTGACCTTAGTGCCAGGCAAGGTTATGGAACAGGCCATCTTGAGTGCAATTATGCAGCACTTACAGGATGGCCAAGGGATCAGGCCTAGCTAGCATGGGCTTAGGAAGGGCAGGTCCTGCCTGACCAACCTGATCACCTTTTAAAATCAGGTTACCTGCCTGGTGAATGCAGGGAAGGCTGTGGATGTAGTCTACCTGGACTTCAGCAAAGCCTTTGATGCTGTCCAACACAAAAAACTCCTGGCAAAGCTGGCAGCTCATGGCTTGGACAGATCCACTCTGAAATGGGTCAAGAACCTGCTGGAGGGCCAGGCCCAGAGAGTGGTGGTGAATGCTGTCAACATCCAGTTGGTGAGCAGTCACTAGTGGTGTGCCCCAAGGATCAATGCTGGGACCGATCTTGTTCAATATCTTTATTGATAGCCTGGACAAGGGGATTGAGTCCATCATCAGTAAGTTTACAGATGACACCAAGTTAGGATCAGGGCTTGGAGGGTAGGAGGGCCCTGCAGAGGGACCTGGACAGGCTGGATGGGTGGCCGGAGGCTAATGGGATGAGATTTAACAAGGCTAAGAGTAGGGTTCTACACTTTGGCCACAACAACCCCAGGCAGAACTACAGGCTGGGGAGAGTGTGGCAGGAGAGCAGCTAGGTGGAGAGGGACCTTGGGGTGGTGGTAGATAGTAGGCTGAGCATGAGCCAGCAGTGTGGCCAGGAGAGCCAATGGCACCCTGGCCTGTATCAGGAACAGTGTGGCCAGCAGGACAAGGGAGGTTATCCTTCCCCTGTACTTGGCACTGGTCAGGCCACATCTTGAATACTGTGTCCAGTTCTGGTCCCCTCAATTCAAGAGCAATGTTGAGGTACTGGAACATGTCCAGAGAAGGGTGACAAAGCTAGTAAGGGGCCTGGAGCGCAACCCCTATAAAGAGAGGCTGAGGGAGCTGAGGGAGCTGGGGTTGTTTAGCCAGGAGAGGAGGAGGCTCAGGGGTGACCTCATTGCTGCCTACAAGTACCTGAAGGGAGGTTGTAGCCAGGTATGGGTTGTTCTCTCCTCCCAGGCAACCAGCAACAGAACAACGGGACACAGTCTCAAGTGGTGCCAGGGGAGGTATAGGCTGGAACTTAGGAAGTAGTTCTTCACAGAGAGAGTGATTTGCCATTGGAATGGGCTGCTTAGGGGGGGTGGTGGCGTTGCCATCCGTGGAGGTGTTCAAGAAAAGACTGGATGGAGCACTTAGTGCCATTGGATAGGGCTGGGTGATTGGTTGGACTGGATGATCTTGGGGGTCTCTTCCAACGTGGTTCGGTTCTATTCTATTCTATTCTATTCTATTCTATTCTATTCTATTCTATTCTATTCTATTCTATTCTATTCTATTCTATTCTATTCTATTCTATTCTATTCTACCTCCCTGTCCTCCATGTGCCTCAGCATGGGATTCCAGAAGGATCTGTTCCATGATCTTTCCAGGCACAGAGGAGAGGCTAACAGGTAGTTTCCAGGGTCCTCTTTTCTGCCCTTTTTAAACGTGGGTATAATGTTTCCTTCCTTCCAGTCTCCAGACACTTCACCTGATTGCCAGGACTTTTCAAATGTCATGGAGAGTGGCTTGGCAACTGTGTCGGTGAGTTTCTTCAGGACTCTGGGATGTATTTCATTAAGTCACATGGACTTGTAGATCTTCAGGTTCCTCCGCTGATCATGCACCCTGTCTTCACTTACAGTGGGATGGACTTTGTCACCCTGGTCTCCAACTTGTACGCCAACTATATGAAAGCCATGAGGAGAAGGATTGCCAGTGAAAACAGAGGTGAAAACATTGTTGAAAGTGTCTGCTTTCTCCCTGTCTGCTGACACTAGTTCCCCACTTTTGCTCATTGGGCGGGGGGGGNTTTGTGCTCTTTAAAGAGCATCCTTAAAGATATGCTGGCTTTGCTATGCTTCCTTGTCCCTGAAGGCTGCTTCCTACGGGGTCCCATTAATTAACTCCTTGAAAAGCCAGAAGTTTGCTTTCTTAAAATTTAGAGTTCTAACAGTGGTTCTCATTAGCTTCATCTACCTTAGGACAATGAACTGCACTAGAGCATGGTTCCTGCAGCCCAGGCTGCCTTCAACTTTTACATCCCTGATGGTTTCACTTGCATTTGTGACCAACAAGTCTAACAAGACTTCTCTTCATGTACAGCTGTTTATTTCTTGTCTTAGAAAGTTATCATCTAGGAACTCTAGAAGCCTCCTGGATTGCCTGCAGCCAACAGTGCTACTTTTCCAACAGACGTCAGGGTGGTTAAAATCCTCTAGAAGAATGAGAGCCTTTGATTGTGCTGTCTCCTCAAGCTGGAGCAAGAAGGCGTCATCAATAGTCTCTGCTTGTTCTGGTGGCCTGTACTAGACTCCTTGTCCTGGTATGGGCGTGATTATTGCCCAGAGTTGGTTCAGTTCCTGGGGTCCCCCTCCCCCTTCCGTTGCAAGGTCCAGAGGCAGGGGGGCACGCCACATGGCCCTGGAACCAGGAGATTTTGGGCTGCACGTACAAGTCATGTGCCCAAGTCAGGTGATCTGTGCTGCCTCTTAGGGTGTTGAAACCCACCCCTGGGCACAGGACTTTTGAACCAATTGGCCATTCAATGGATGCTAAGTGCCTATTGGTCAGTTCCATGCTCCCCTAATGAGGTGTTTAAGGGGGTGCAATGGCCCTTAGTTTCACTTCTTCTCTCTCCTACCACCGTGAGGAACTCAAGCCTCAGCACCCAGTTCAGCAGCGGCCACATGCCTTTGCAGTGAGCAGCAGAGGCAGAATAGCAGGGTTTGGAAAGCGGCAAAGGCAAACTTCTCTCTTTTCCCCTCTTATTTGGGATAAATCCTCCTTCTTTCCTCTTTCTTGGGAAGAAACATTGTATCCAGTGTGCATTTCGTGGGCTTTCATAGGCGTGGTTAGGATCACTTTGTATTAGGCTCTCTGTTCTCTAAGTTCTGACTGTTTAAACTGTTTAATTCTGTGTTTCAAGCGATTTCATGTATTTATCCTTGCCAACCGAGCATCCAAAGAACCTGGGGGAACTTCCTGGACCCTCCCTGCAATTATTAATAGTAATTAAAAATTGATAATTGCAACAGTCCTACTACAAGGTTCTCCTTGTTGTCTTGGCCTCTAATTCCTACCCATAAGTATTTGCATGTGGTAAATCACACAGAAAGATTTGAACTGAGCAGTTCAATCATATTAATGAAGAGAATTATTGTATTACTCATGTGGGCCCTTTGGTAACTGACAGCATATAGAACCATGTGGAACTGAGATATTCAGTATTTGAGGGTTCAGATTTGACCCTGGTAACAGGTTAACTTCTGTATCCAGATAGCTTACAATGCTTTTTATCAATTTGCTTTATATTGTGGTCAGGAAATACACATTTTCCTTGAAAAAAATAATTGGCTTTCATGGTTAAGAGCCAAAAGAAACTCAATATTTAAAACCAGTTTATTTATTATTGAAACTTTAATTTTGTATGACTTATGTGTTAATTTATTATTATTGTAATTTCTTGCTATTCCATAGACAGCCTAGCAATATCAGAGAAAGAATTCCAGTTGTATTACAAACTATAGCCAGTCAGCAGCATCTGCAAAGTGATGGAGGATTTGACTCCCCATGTACAAAAATACATCCATACATGTAGAGATTAATTTACTTTTGAAGAGAAGCCTCTTGCTAAAATACATATATTTACAACAGGTATTAAACAGCACCCTGCTTTATTCTTTACTGATATTGGAAAAGAGAAAAAAAAATTACAAGGCTGCTGAATTCAGAGTTACAGATTTAGTATCTAAATTGCAGCAGAATGTAGTATTGCTAGTCTTAAGTTTCTTTACAGAAAACAAACAAAAAGGCACTGACAATTGGGTGGGTTTTTTCAGGCCTTGACTGCACAAGAACACAACAGCTCTACCAGCCTAAATCTCCTTGGACTGCTCTAAGGCAATGATTCAGTACAGTAAGGAACTCAAGTGTTTACTGAATCATCAACTACCTTCTGACACTCAAGAGAGAACTTGAAATTGCCCCAATCTGGTGGGCAGACATCTCATTGTGTGCGGGACTCTTCAGCTGCTACAGGGTCTTGGTAGGAAGAAGAGTAGGTGCTTTTCTTTCGTACTTTGCCAGTCACCATGCTGTTCAGGGAACAGAACCAAAGCAGCCCAGCTTACATTGTCCTTTTAGAAGTACCTAAAAGGCTTTAATAGTTCACTAACACTGGAGGAAAATATCTCCCTCCTCTTTCCAAATCTTCTGTTTCTTTCTTCACCTTCACCCTCTGTTATGCAGTCCTATCTTTTACGCTCTGTCCACTTCTTTGCTGAGGTAATGCAATCTGGGAGTCCTGGTGGAGAACAAGTTAACCATGGGACAACAATGTGCCCTTGTGGCCAAGAAGGCCAATGGGATCCTGGGGTGTATTAAGAAGAGTGTGTCCAGTAGATCAAGGGAGGTTCTCCTCTGCTTTACTCTGCTCTGGTGAGAACCCATCTTGAATACTGCTTTCAGTTTAGGGCTCCCCAGTTTAAGAGGGACAGGGATCTGCTAGGGAGGGTGCAGTGGAGGGCTACGAGGATGATTAGGGGACTGGAGGGCATGCCTTATGAGGAGAGACTGAGTGACCTGGGACTTTTCAGTCTGGAGAAGAGAAGACTGAGAGGGGATTTAATAAATGTTTATAAATATCTGAGGGCTGGTTAGGAGTGGGGGGGCAGGCTCTGCTCACTTGCTCCCTGTGATAGGACAAATAGCAGTGGGTGTAAGTTGAAGCACAAGATGTTCCACCTCAACACAAGGGGGAACTTCTTTACTGTAAGGGTCACAGAACACTGGAACAGGCTCCCCAGAGAGGTCGTGGAGTCTCCTTCTCTGGAGACTTTCAAGGCCTGACTTCATGTATTCCTCTGTGACCTTGTGCTGGTTTGAATTAATTGGAGGATTTGAGTGAGAAGTTAGACTATTGGCTGAGAGAGGTAAACACAGTATGTCACTTCACCAGAGTTTTATTGAGAAAGAAAAAAAATAGTTTTTAAAGTGCTGTACCCGAAACACTTGATATCAGGCAGTTTCTGACCACTCTAGCTGCGGCTGCTTCTCTTGCATGGTCTCCTTTCTCTTTGTCTTGGTAGCTAATTCAGAGTAATTCTACTAAATACTTTCCTGCTACTAATTCCCCTGACTGATCTGCAGCATCAACAGGTGGTGAGATAAGACTGGGGAAGGGGGGAAAGGTGGTAGGGGGTGTTTGGTTACCCTCTCTTGGGGATTTTAATCTCTGGGAGGGGTGTGGTGTCTGTATTACCTTTTCATTGTATATATCTGTAAATATTTGTTATACCTTGTAAATATTTGCTTGTATATTGTGCATTGCTGTAAATAGAAAGCTTCATTTATAAAGCTTCATTTATAAAGCTTCATTCAATATAATGCTTCTGCAGAGTGGCAGAAATAGAGGCAACAATGCCAGAAGAGTAGCTGTCACTTCTTCAGCTCCTCAGAGCAATTGCAATTACTCTAATAATTGGAATTCCTCTCACAACAACAACAACCACTGTGTACATCCTACATTCCATGTTCAGCATTAGGGGTGCCCTTTCTCTAGCCAGGAGGAGGAAAGGGATAGTGGAGAAAACCGAATCTATTGGAATGTATTCATTAGGTGGCCTGGCAGTTCAAAAGTTTGGAAATACAGGGCTTTAGTTGATACAGGTGCTCAGTGTACTTTATTGCCATCAAATTGCAAAGGGACAGAAGTTATAACTATTTCTGGAATCACTGGTGGATCTCAGGAGTTAACTAAGTTGGAGGCTGAGATAAGTTTAATCTTTCCCTTTGTCTTGGTAGCTAATTCAGAGTAATTCTGCTAAATACTTTCCTGCTACTAATTCCCCTGACCAATCTACTTCAGCTTACCTGCAGCATCAACAGGTAGTGAGATAATACTGGGGAAGGGAGGGGAAAGGTGGTAGGGGATGTTTGGTTACCCTCTCTTGGGGATTTTGGTCCCTGGGCGGGGTGTGGTGTCTGTATTACCTTTTCATTGTATATATCTGTAAATATCTGTTATACCTTGTAAATATTTGCTTGTATATTGTGCATTGCTGTAAATATAAAGCTTCATTTATTAACTTCAAGTGTCCTGAGTTCTAGCTGGGGCTTATAAAAGGTGGGGGGGCAGGTAACTGCTTAAACCATCACAGATCTGTGTTAGATTGCACGGTCTTGCAGGGGAGTTGGACTCAATGATCTCTTTGGGTTCTTCCAACTCCTAGAATCCTGTGATCCTGTGAACTTGTTAACACTTTTCTGTAACTTATTTTTATCATTTTCCTGAAAATGGAATCATCTTGTGAACCAAACAAGCACTGCTCTTGGGTCTATATGGGTGAGGAGGAAGAGAGTGAACCCTCACTTTCAATCTTGGGCAGTCCTGTCACTCCATCTCAAGTAACTATTCTTCTAGTTACTAGGACTACCATGAGAGGTTTGGGCTGTACTGAAGCTGTTTTTAAATCTAATTGTTCCTCTAGAAGTTGATGCATAAATAGATGAGACAATCTTCTAGAACTCCAGGGATCAACTGATCAGCAAAGATCCTGCCTTTACATTTTTCTCACAGTAGTTCGATTATACCTCTAAATGGAAAATTATACTCTAGATTTCTCAAGTCTCATCAAGACATGACACTATCTTTGGTCTTTCCAGGACATATTGTCAACACAGAGATAAAACGTGAGATACCCTCTTTCACAAGGTCTCATTAGAGATGACAGAGAGGAGCTAGTGAATGAGAATGAGGAACTCATATCCTTATACCACAGAGGTAGGTAAGAGTTTGTGGCTTGAAGTGCTAAGAGCTCCTTAATGAATCCCCTCTCCACAGTTTGAATTTAAACACAGTATGTATTACAAATAAATGCAGTGGACAGTGGCTGAGAACCTCTGGGCTTGTCAGTAAGAAAATGCAATTGATTTGCTTCTAATTTAAAATCTTGTTTCCATAGTTCATATGAAGTGTTTTGTTTTAACTCACAATCCTAAGCAACAACTTTTGCACATCTCACTTTATGGATTGAGATTTGCTTAAGCAAACACAACTTGGTTTTTACAAGGTTGGCAGATAAAAGAAGCTGTCTTGACATCTACATGCACACCTCAAGAGCATTTGCCTTCATATCACATGACATTCCGATTAAAAAATTTGAATTATGCAAAATTACTCTAGCACATAATAAATAGATTATAATTAGCTGATAGATTAAAAAAAAAAATTAAAAAAGGGGGGGCAGGAATGAAGAATCATCATTCACAAGGTGTATTTCCAGCAGGGTTCCACAGGGATCTTTTCCAGCCTCATATAATTCTGTGGCTCAAAAGATAGAAAATCAGTGCCTGTAGAATTTGCAGAGGATATGGTACTAATAAGAGTAAAGGGTAATAAATGGGGATCAGTTAGACAGATCAATCTAGTTCATTTGGGAAATAAGTCTTGTTTAATCATCACAAATGTTAATGTAGCCAAATACTAGGTCATCAGTTTGGGTATGAGGACGATAGGCTATACACGCAGAGCAAGTATTTTCTTTTCAGAGAGACAGTGATGATGAAAGGAATTTGAAGTCAGGATGGTTAATTGCCTGAACAAGAGTTCTCAGTGTGATGCTGTTGCTGAAAACTCATGTGACATAGATGAATAAACAGAAAATCACTGAATAGGAGCAGGAATGCAGTGACTATGGCTCTACATAGTGGTGCACTACTATGGAGTATTGAATGAGGTCATTAAATGTATCCCTGATCTAAGATTTAAGCCTATACAATTAGAAGTGAAAACATGGCACATTACAGCCCTCTGAACATAGTACACTGACGTGAAGCCACCTGAGGAAGTTATCTGTCACCAGAGAACTGTTTGAATTGCAGCTTTCCTTGACAGAGTATAATCTGCATTTGAATAGCAGTGCCCAAGTTGCTCTGTGTTTTTGTACTGAATTGCTAATCCCACCCAGGGAAGAATGAACAGGGAAGTGCAGGACTGAATGTAATGTTGCTGAATAACAGAAGTAGAAAAATCATGACACTTGATTCATATTCTAGAAAACTCAAGGCCACTACCTGCTTGAAGGAGTCGGGAAGAATATAAAAAAAATGGATGGGGAAGAAAATCATGCGTCAGCTAAATAATTCATCACACTACATTACTAATCAGCCACCTGAGGGGATGGCAAATGTATTGTGAGTTTTTTCCTACTCTAAATGAGCTTCACTTGAGTTTGTAATACAGATACTGAAGAAAACAGTACAGTTAGTGACAGAACTCTGATGTACTCCTGTACTTCCTGAGATCAGCATCCTAGTCAGTGTTTGGTGACAGTACTTGTAAAATTGGGAAAAGGGCACTTTCTAAAGATATGGACTTTTTCCCTCTCACCCCTGCCTTCCTGTTGATGTTTAAACTTGGGGTGATGCTGTTGAAGCCTACCCGCATGTGTAGAGCCTGTCAATGAATATGCTTCTGTTACTATGTATTACAGAGATCTGGAGAATTTTTCTCTCCTATTGAAAAGAAGGTTTTGAATAACCATAGCAACAGTAAAACCTGCTGAGAATCTTGCAGCATGAAGTGTTGCAGATATATACTTCTAGGGATCAAGGAGTTAGTCAAGGGTATCTCTTCTGTGTTGCTGTTCCTCCCTGCTCCATATTTCCCAAGCTGATACTGGAGAGATGAGCATTAGAACAGTTTCTGACAAATAGTTTATACTGCTCTGATTGTTCATGCATTGCCTGTGAATTTTTGTCTGTGGCTTACTTAAAAGAAATCAATAGAAAATGTTTAAATTTTAATATTGGGTATTTGAAGCAAACCACACAAATGCTTGAAGAAATGTGTGTATTTTGTGGAGAGTGAAAAAGGACATCCAGCTTACACAAAATAATTTGCTTGGCTTAATTAGATTCCCTGTAGGGAGTTTAGTGGGTATGTGACTGACAAGATGAAGGAAAAAAAAGTCATATGTATGCTGAGATTACTGGGGTAGGTACTCTTTTAGCCTATAGCAAGCACATAGTTAACTTAAATCTTGACTGTGAGGTAAATTGCATTTTTCTCTTGCATTTTTCTTGAGCTGAAAGCCTGTATCTGAACACAGTGGGACTCAGGTGCTGCATGGCATCTTAGAACTGAACTGATTCTATTTTTAGATTCTACTCTCAGAGCTTTTAAAAATGGGACTGGGTAGTGGACCTGGAAAATTCCTTCCAGCTTCACCTTCCAACTTCTTCTCTTTCTTCATGGTTGTAGTAGTGGTAGTAGTAGTATTTTGGCTCTCCAGCCAGCTTGCTTCACTGTCAGACATGAAAGAAATGTCTTCATTGAAGGTTTGCAAATCCAGATCATGTCTACTTTTTGTATCATGGCTTCAGCTGGATTTCTCTGATGTTAAATTTAACATGACTGAATTACAGAATTATCAATTGTGTCCTAATATAAATATCTTAATTTAAAATTAGTTTTATATTCTGTATAGACTGAAATTTTGCAACAGTCGCTGTCTGCCTGTCCTCTAAATCAGCAATAGCATATTTTGTCCTTCGGCAGTATCCTGCTCAGGTTATGTTGAGCATGTATATATGTGCAGCCTCTGCTTATGGCCCATCTTACCTTCGATTGAGTACATAGTTAGTACAAGCTCAGGTCTGCCAGCAAATCTCTGGGAGAGGTGCCAGAGCAGACATTGAAGAATGAAAATACTTACTTATTCATATATAGGAAATTGTCCTTCACTGTAGCATGGAAAGCTTGCATCCAGTAGTTGAAAAGTTTAGTTTGTCTGTCTCCTGTATAAACAAAGCAAAGCATCTAGCCCCCATCATGATGGATAGGTACCCCCTCTAAAGGGCTGCTGGTCAACTGCTTCTGTACCCAGCAGCAGGAACTCATTTAAAGCATCTCAGTGGCCAGTACAGATGGCTCTGGATGCATAAAAGGCTTGTATGCTATGAAATATGGAAATATACTACTTGGCATGTGGCTTGTGATGTTTGCATATCTGGCATTCCTGAAGAGACAGATACCAAACCCCAATATTCCTTGCTGTATTTGAACTTGAAGTTCTCTCACTGTGCCTGAGGTATATGAGTATTTCTTTAACTATGAAATTACTTCATCAGAGAGATACATAAACTGTTTGGAGATCTGCAGATTAGGGGCACTATGGGAGTGACTGTTTTCTGTTATATTGTTCCAAGGAGTTTTCATGCTGGTGAAACTGGCATGTCAGTATCCACTTAGAGATAAGAAAGTATTTCTTTTTTTTTGCTTGTAGAATCTATTTTCATCTATGTGCCTGTGTGACAGAGCAGAAAAGCCTTTGCTTGTCACAAAGCTATTAAAAATAAGCACTACCGCTGTGCTGAGAATTTTAATTGGAGTTGTATCTGGTGAACTTGTCCACGGGTTTTAAAATGCATATCTATGCTTCTGTATATGATTATGCTCCTAGACTCCATCACCTTTTACTCAAGCAGAAAAGAGACACACAAAATTCAGCGTGTCCACCTCTCTGCAGGCTGGGAAGGTGGGGGTGAGGATTTCTTCTGCCACCAGAGAGCAGTGGTACTATATGCAAGAGCCAGTCAGGCAGGTTTTCAGGGCCGAGGCTGCCTGACGCTGGCTGCTTTCAAGAGGCTTTCTCTTTCAGCTGGCAGCAGTTGGGAAGTTCTTAAAGGAGGCCGTCATTCTTGCAGGACGACTCTCTGCCTACTTTATTTCCATTCTTTTTTTTTTGCTCCTTGAATTTGCCTTGACAGCCTCTGCCTTGTGAAAAGACAATGGACCACCTGCACAATGTCTTTGCAATAAGCTTGAAAATGGCGTGTACAATCTGAATGCAGCTGCCTGAGATGAAAAAAATGGCATTGCTGTCATTCTGCCATCATGCTGCTTGTCCTCACTGTTGCTCAAATACAAGATGAAAGGACAATGCAGTAGCTGTCTCAAACCAAGATGTCTTGACACCCTTCTCTACAGGGTGCTTTTTACTCAAAACAACTTCATTCACAGTTGAATCAAATATTCCTTAGTTGACATTAACTTGGAAGCTTATTAATTTTGTTTCAGACCTGAAGAAGGACTTGTTTGTTTCTGCAAAGTGCCTTTTGCTTTTTCTGTCTTTTTTTTTTTTTTTTTTTTTTTTCACAAATATAGCCCCAGTTATGTCCTGCAGCAGCATCATTGCAGTAAAGCTACAGATGCTTCCAGTCCTTGCACAGCTAAGAAGCTGTGGGGCACACTGTGATCATTCATGTGGTTTGCATGCATTTTGAAACCACTGCACCATGCAAGCCTAGTAATTACTTTGAAATTGGATGTCTCCTTTTTTTAAGGATAGTAAAGAACGGTACAGTGACCTGTTGTAGCTGCAGATATGAAGACAACATTTAGGTATACCTTCTGGGAAGCCTGCCAGATCAAATTATATTAATCCTTAGTTTTATGCCTAATTGCTGTGGATATTCACCACTGGTTGAAAGTAGTGTTGGACATCCCAAGAATTCTGTACCAGAGCATCATTTTGTCAATTTTCTGACTGTGTCTTTTTCATAGTCACAGAAAGTGTCAAAGGGCTTCCGCCATGCCTCAGTAACAAATTAGCAAGGGGCTGAACTGTAAGGATTCCTTAGTTCTCATGCCTGGGGTTAAAATGTAGATGGGAATGTGACAGAGGGTTGAGATGCTTAATTATATCCTCCTTTTTCTGCAGTAATTCAAATGCTTGTTTTGGGCAATGCTAGCTCAGCTTCTCAGAGCAGTGAGCTACTGCCTTCTGCAGATGAGCTCTTGCCAGAACTATTATCTCAGAGATGGTGCATAGCTTGGATGCCATAGTAGTACAGTAGGAGATGCAGCTCCTGTGGATGGAGGCACCCATGATACATAGTCTTCACGGATCATCCTTAGGTGGCATTATAATGATGCTGCTCATTCAGTAATGCATGGATTAAAATAGACAGCCTGTACTGGGTTGGTAGTTCTGTCCTGGGTGAGATGGAAGAGAATGTTCCCTTAAATAAGTCCTGTGAGTTAAGGCAACATCATTCTGTTTGCTACAGCCCTCCCTGTCATGTAACTCCAGGGCCAGATCCTCCTTAATTTATAGGCTCTGACAAGATCTTAGAGCAAGAATGATAGCACGGCTGCAGAGCACAGGCTATCGTTTAGTATCTCAAGTGCCAATTTTCTGACAAAGTGTGTAATCTAATACAGTGTTGAACAGTGTGTGAGTTTGATAGGGAACCTCTGTAAGTCACCTCAGATTAAGAAGGGGAGAGTTTAAGCTGTTATATGGGTAATGACAAAGGGAAAAGCAAACAATTCAAGCACAAATCTCCATTCTTTCCCCTAACAGAAATTGAACAAGACAGAAAAATACAATCTGTCTGAAATCTGACTCATTTTTCACCCTCTCTGATAACAAACATAGTTCCTGTTTGCTTCCTCCTCCCCAGAGCTGAGATACATGCATCCTCACAAAATATTTGGAGGCAAATTCCTCAAATTCCTTTTGTTTTTTGTTGTCCCTTGCTGTCAGGGTTGAAAACAGCTTTATCCAAATCTCAGGTTTTAGGAAGGGTTTTAAGATTTTTCTGTGAGCATATCATGAAGGGGATTTATCCTGCAGGCTAAGCCAGGAATTTGCCCCTTCAGAACTTGCCCAGCTCTGATGACAAAATGACACCTTGGAAAAGGACATGAAAACCTTTTTCTGATTGACTGCAGGCTGAGTCCCAAAGTTGATGAAATGGCTAAAAATCCTACTGCAGGATTTGATGACTCCAAGAATTTGGATGATTGAGGTGCAGAAAAGAGGTTGAGATATGCTCTGATTAATTTTCTCATACATGTAACTTGCAAGCTTACATTAGAAGTTTCACCTTTCTGTATAGGTAATGAACTGCATAAACTACCTGCTAAAAAGACAGAAAGCCCAGGACTAGGTTAGGTAGGGCTCATGTAGGGCACTAACTCAAGCTTTGCTAATGAACTTCATGGTCAGGTGGGCAATAGCTTTCACTGTGATATTCACCTGTAATGTCATGTGGTCCAGCCTGGAAGACACGCAGAAATTGCATTTTCTGTGTGCAGTTAATTTCAAATTTTGGCAGAGCATGCAAAGAATGCACATGCAGTGAATGTAGATTTTCAAACAACTTTAAGAGCAAGGAAAATCTTGGAAGAAGTGAATTGGTTGTGGCAATTAATGAGGCAGGAATTCTAAAATGTGTAGTTATTTTATTCTGAAAAGCCCCACCCACAAACTGTATACAAACTAGTTACATTTTAGGTTCTTATTCAGTTGGGAAAAATCTTTACAAGGATGCTTATGGGAATTCATTAATTTAAGAAAGTTTACATTGGAAAAGTTTAGCCACAAAATGGCTTTGCCCCAATTATAAATAGGCAACCTGGAGCCCTAGGGAAAGTCTGTTTTGCTCACAGCAGTAGAGGAGAATTTAGAGATAGTCCCTGGCTCCTTTGTGGAAATGTTGAAACTGCTTGGCATCTTGATACCTGTTGAGAGGCTTCCCTGACTCCAGTAGCGTGCTGGGAAAGAAGCAGACAATCTCTGAACTGATCCTGGTTCCCCTTAGCATGGAGGTTAGCAGAGGTGCAGGCAGGATCTCTTGCAGATATGCAGTATCAGCATGGATATCACATTGGCTAGGCAGGTCTATTGCGTGGAGGCATTTAAAGCCTGTTCCTGGTAAACTCAAGGCACTTAAGTTTCCAGGTAGTTCAAGTCCAAAACATCAGGGCTAAGCTGAAGCAAAGTGAAGCATGAGGCAAAGCAAACCATGTTGTCCCAACTGAGCCATGTGTAGAGCAGAGCAGCACACACAGAGGCAGAGGAGTGAGGCAGAAGCAGCACAGAGCAGCACAACTCCTTGCAACTTAGCTCCATTTATATTATTTGCCCAAGTATAATGGCTCCTTTGGCCACAGAGATTCACCAATTAGAATGGCATTTGCAAAGCTGACTGTATTAGGCGACACCAGGGCTTGCTTACCCTTATTTGGGCAAGACACTAACAAGTACCTAAACACCCATGGGTATCTGTTTATCACTTTGGGAGGGGACATAATGGCCCAAGCCTTAGTCTTCCTCCCACCCTTGCTTCCCCATCAGCAGAAGGATGGGGCAAGCCAGGACGTCTAATAGGCCTATTAGTCTTCCATGACAGAAGAGGTATTTGTGAGCATTGCTGAGCTCTCACTTGTATCTTCAGGGAGAAAACCATGCATGAACAGTAGTGAAAGCGTTAGGAAATTTCATTTTCAAGCATATTTACAACACAGTTTCAGTCTAGTTGCCACCTAGAGTGTTGCATGAAAACCAGAAGGTAAACTAAGTGGGCTAGATTAATTCTTCCCTACATCGAAGCACAGGAACTTAAACAATATAAAGCTACAGAAAAGGTGAACAGTGATGTGGATGTGTTTTTCATTTGAATCTTTTCAGAATCTGCTAGAATCAGAGTGAAAAAAAAAATTACAAGAGGCCATTCTTATCTTAGAGCTCCACCATCAACCCAATGGGATCTGAGTAGCTTTTATTCTTCTGGACCAATTTATTAATCTATCCACTTTCAAATAACATAACACTCGAACAAATCTAAGTATGGGACTTATTTTCTATCTTGCTCAGAACCTCTGACAGCTAAACATTTAATCTAAAACCAGAGGAGCTCAGAGTTGAAAATAAGTTGAGCTGTAGCCATTGAGTTGATATTTCTGCTCCTAGAGGTAGCAGTAGAATACCTTATCAGGAGGATGTGGCTAAAATAACCGTTTGCTGATGTTTTTAAGTTTTTCAGACATTTCATGATGGCACACAGAACCTGTTATTTGCATAGCAGAGAGTGTGTATAATTTCAAAGAGAAGTGACCGGTCATTTGCCTGAGGAGGCATAGTAATAATGTTTTAGTATTGGTACACTTCTCTGGGATCTCAGACTAAAATAATTTACTCACATTAATAGTAGGTTTAGCTGAGCTGGAGGAGGTGAGCATAAGGTATCTCCATGAACAATCCTTGTACATTGTTTTTCAGATAGAGAATGAAAAACATGGACCAAGACTTTCAAATTAGGACACTAAACTCTAATTTTTCAGTTTTGAGTGCTCACCTTCAGACAATTCAATTACATATTTTCAAGACTATTGGTCATGCCTAGACACAGTGAAGTTAAGGATATTCTCTCCAGAAATCCAGTAGTCATTTTATCAGCTGAAATTTATGCATCTCAAATTAGTACTCACCTTTGAAAATTGGCCTCACAGGCTTTTATCTTACAGAGACTGCAAAAACTGAAGTGTAATCAAAATATCTGAAAAAAAGCTACTTTGACTTAGTGACAGACTTGTTTTCTCTAGCAGTATTGAAGATAAATATGTAAACAGTGGAAAGCAATTTCACAGTAAACTGGACTAAGGTCTCCTATATTTCCACCCCATATGATTCATTGAACTATCTTTCTCTTACTCTCAAAACCAGAAAGACTCTCTAGGAGATTGAATCTGCACCCAGATGTAACACAATCAGTCTTTCAATAATTCTACATTAAGCTTCAAAAGTACCTTCATTGAAGTAAGAGGTTTTAACCCTCTTCATGGAGCCAGTGGAAATATTTGATGTTATGTTAGTCCATAGTGGCAGGTAATTTAGAATAAAATGAGATAAGTTTACTGTGGAAGATGCTGTTCAGGAAAGAACAAGAGCTGCCTCTTGGGAGTTATATTATACCAGCACCAGTTTCAAGAGCTGGATTTAGGCTGCCAAACTGAAGGATTTTAATTCTCCTTTTCTAGCTTACAATTGAGGATTGAAGATGAAGTGTGAAGAGTAAGATCAGGCCACTGCATTTTCTGCATTGGAGTTATCAGACAAGGAACTGTTCTCTTTTCTTTTCTTTTCTTTTCTTTTCTTTTCTTTTCTTTTCTTTTCTTTTCTTTTCTTTTCTTTTCTTTTCTTTTCTTTTCTTTTCTTTTCTTTTCTTTTCTTTTCTTTTCAGCAAAATCACACTGAAATTTTACACAATCACAGAATGTTAGAATTTGGAAGAGACCCCTGGACATTATCTAGTTTAGCCCCCCTGCTCAGGTAGATTCACCTAGAGCAAGTGATTCTTCTTACATAAACACCTCTGTCAAGCCTGATGATTCTTTTTTGAATACTTCTACATGATTTTTTTTTTTTAGGTATGGCAAGAGAATGAGTTTCAAAATCTTCTCTGTGAATTGAGACTTTTTCTCCAAAAGTATGACAATTTTGATACAAAACTTCCATTTCAGGCCAGTTCCATTAAAAAACACCTTTGAAGTGCAGAGGCTCACGGTGGAAGAGAAACTCTTTCTCATTCTGAAGCACTGATGGTAACTTTTACATCCTACAATTGCTGTCTCTCTAATTCAAATTATGCTTTATTCTGGTATACAAAATCTCTCCTTGCAACAGAGTATAGAATTTTCTGTTTCTCAAAGGGAAAGGGAAAATGGGATTCAGATTCCGCTTTTTGTGGGAAACAGGCAGGACACAATATATTGGCTGAAATAAATTTTCAAACCCTCAACTAATTCAGAAATGTGATGGAGAAGAGTCTTCACAAGAAAATGCTTTTTGATGTAATGACAGACACAAGAAGAGACACAAATGCACATTTTCCCTGCTTCTTTCTTGTTGATAACTTAGGCTGTTATATGAAAACATGGTTGGGACTCAGCTCTGTGGCCTGCAGTAAATTTTGCTTCTGCCTTGTCCCTATTCCAAGGCAAAGGGGACAACAGGACACTATCCCACCTGCAGCTTATATCTATATTTAGATGATCTCTGCTGGGGTTGTGTGATGATCGATACTAGTAGCAACACATTTTTTTTTTTCAGTTAAATTCAGTCGGTGGCCAGTCACTAATGGTGTTCCCCAGGGCTCAGAATCAGGGACAGTTCTCTTTAATATCTTTATCAATGATCTGTATGAGGAGATCAAGTGCACCCTCTATAAGTTTGTAGCTGACAGTACGCTGGGAGGGAGTGTTGATCTGCTTGAGAGTAGGAAGACTCTGCAAAGAGATTTGTACAGGCTGAATTGATGGCCTGAAGTCAGTTGTATGATGTTTAACAAGGCCAAGTGCCAATTCTTGCACTTGGCTCACAACAACACCGTGCAATGCAACAGGCTTTTGGAAAGTGTCGCTGGAAAGATGCTGGGCAAAAAAGGACCTGGGGTTGCTGATTGACAGCTATCTGAATGTGAGCCATCAGTGTGCTCAGGTGACCAAGAAGGCCAAGAGCATCCTGGAGTTTATCAGCTAGGCCAGCAGAAGCAGGGAAGTGATCTTCCCCCTGTAATCAGCACTAGTGAGGCCACATCTTGAGTATTTGTTTAATTTTTGACCTCTCAATACAAGAAGGATGTTGAGCTACTGGAACTTGTCCAGAGAAAGTCAACAAAGATGGTGAAGAATCTAGAGAATAGGTCTTAGGAGTGGCTGATAGAACTGAGGCTGTTTAGTTTGAAGAAGAGGAGCCTCCATGAGGGGAGACCTCATTGCTCTCTACAACTACCTGAAAGTATGTTGTAGTGAGGTGGGTTTTGGTCTCTTCTCCCTAGTATTGGGTGATTGAACGAGAGGAAATGGCCTGAAAGTGTCTCAGAGAAGGTTTAGACTGAATATCAGGGAAATTTTACTTACTGAAGGAGTGGCCAGGCATTGGAATAGCTGCCCACACAAATGGTGAAGTCTCTATCCCTGGAGGTGTTCAAGAAATATGTTGACATGGCACTTCAGGACATGGCTTAATGGCTGTGGTTGATGTTTGCACTGAGTAGTCTTAGAGGTCTTAGAGGTCTTTTCTAACCAAACCAATTCTATTATTCTGTGAAGCCAGAGAATAATATAAATAAATTTATATATATAAAGCAAAACTTTGAGCAGTAGGACAAAACAGCCAAGAACAGTGATGGTTTCTTTATTCCTTGGTGTCTCCAGAGGAAGATTATATTCACAGGATCACAGGATGTCAAGGGTCAGAAGATACCGAAAGATATCATTGAGTCCAACTTCCTTGCCGGGACAAGACCGTAATCTAGCTCAGGTCACAGAGGAATGCATCTGACTGGGCCTTGAAATTCTCCAGAGAAGGAGACTCCACAGCCTCTCTGGGGAGCCTGTTCCAGTGCTCTGCGACCCTTACAGTAAAGAAGTTCCCCCTTGTGTTGAGTTGGAACCTCCTGTGCTGCAACTTATATCCATTGCCCCTTGTCCTATCACAGGAAGCAAGTGAGAAGAGCCTGTGCCTCTGCTCAGAGTCTGTCACCCAGGACTCACATATTTATAAACATTTATTAAATCCCCTCTCAGTCTTCTCTTCTTTGGACTAAAAAGCCCCATGTCCTTCAGCCTCTGCTCATAATGTATGTGCTCCGGTCCCCTAATCATACTTGTTGCTTTCTGCTGGACTCTCTTGAGCAGATCTCTGTCCCTCCTGGAATGATTCCTTAGCAAAAATGTGGTTTATTTGAAGAGAAGCTATTGGGATACATTCCAATCCAGATCAAAATAAAGCCAGAAGTAGTGAGTGATATATGCTTTACTAAAAACTGAACAACCAGGTCTCAATTAGAGGTTCTGTGTTGGTAAGGACACAAAACAGCTGTCACATGCGTGCTGTTTAATCTCAAAGTTAATATTTTTCTCTTAAGTCATACTTACAAAGAATAAATCGCTAAAGGGTTAAATAATCTAAAGTTCTTTCCAAGACCTATACTTAAAGATTTCTGATTTGAATTTGGTGATCTGTACATCCGCTACAGTTAAGTGAACTATTTTTACAAAGTGACTGGTCCAGCATTGTTTCAGATTTGTGGTTGGGGTAAATCAATGTTATCCAGTAGATGGTAATTCTAAGCAATATGCTCCCTTTTGAGTAATGGACATGCATCTGGTTGCTCCACAAACTTTCACTGCACTTCCTCTTCTCTATACTAATTTCAAATGTTCATGCATGACTGGATAATCAAAAACATTTTATTGAGAGATTTATTTATTGTCTTTTTTCTTAGAAGTTAATCTCTAACATTAATACATGTGGTGATAATTTCCTTCTAGCTTCAGCTTGTATCATGATGTACAAACATATACAGGCATTTAAAACTAAGGAAAATAAACAAACTGAAAAAGGAAGATAGTCCACAAGTGTTCTCAATAATCACTCTAAAGAAAAGTGAATTGCCTACAGGAGAGTTTTCATTTTACTCTGAAGGATATTCAGCTAATTCCTATTGCAGTTTCTCTGTTCATTGGTCTCATTATTGAGATAAGTAAATGAAAGTGGTATATTTATCTTTGACCAAGATGATTGCTGTACTTTTCAAGGATAATGCTGGATTTATCATATATCTGTATTTTTGGTGTGTGCCTATATGTAGGAAACATTCTTTGCATAGTAGGACTTTGCCTGCTTTATCTGATCCCAAATAGAGCTGGAAGTCCAACTACACAACACACATTGAAGCTGTGATTGTGCTCTTCTTCTAGTGATGAAAAAACAGGCCAGCTGTCTAATTAATTAAGGATGAGCTAGTCTGTGATGTGCACGTGCAAATGATTAGATGCCTGGAGGTTACATATTCTTGAGTTGTCCCCTAGAATTTGGAGATTATGTGTCGTGTGTTTGTTTCACTGCGTTTCTGTTACTAAGGTTCAAAGAAATTGATGTCTCAGAATCTGAAGCATGATTCTTCCTTTCCAGCCAGATGCAACTAGTTGTATTTATTGCTCATAGGAATGCAAATTAGAAGTTAACAGAGAGTGAAAGTGGAGAAAGCAACCTGGATCATTGTGTGTGATTAAATTTCTTCTCCAAATAACTTTTGTGGAAATTAAAGAAATTAAAGGAATAATAATACAATAGAATTGGAGTATGTTCCTGTATGTCACTCTGAAGACAAAAAAAATAAGGTTTACATGCCATGATGCTCCATTTACCTCATGGCCTCATAACAGAGACAGAGTAAGAATTACTCCCAGAATTTCAAGCTTTCTTTTGTACATTCCTTTTCACGCCTCCTGTATGCACAACAGCCTCATCACAATATGAGGCTGGAAAATTATGACACTAATACACAGATGATAAGATGAAATTTTTCTGTTGGTCAGGAAATGCTTTTACTTTGAGATAAACATTCTCATAAGAAGTTATCTGATGCCATGAAAATTGCAATGAGAAATTTTTCAGGTGTATATTGATATTTGTAGCTAGAAATAAGGATAAGTTGTCTCTTTAGAGTAATAGGGCAAAGATAAGTCTGGGTATGGAGAAAGAACGATAGGACTATATGTAGTGTAAATGTGATTTTTTTTTTTTTTAAGTAGGTATTTTTTTCCTGTACTAATAATATTTTCTTCCTAGACACAGGTAATGGCATCTGTCTTGAAGTCAAAGATTTCTGAGCAGCATTGCAATGTAAGCAATTAGGTAAACATTTTTAAAGATGGCAGTGAATGTATGTCAACAGGGCTCCTTTCCTTCTGTTCTGGTCTAGTTCAGCGCAGTTCAGTGCATTGGAACATTGTGCTAGATTAACTGGGAGCATAAATTTAGGGTTTGGTGCAGCCAAACAAGTTAGCTGAGCCATAGCAGATCTTGCTTTTAGCTTATGTCAAATCTGAAATCACTTGGATTTGCCCACCATGGAATTACTGATAATACAGTAGAAGCCTATGTTTCTGAAGAGATCAGTGTATTTTAAAGCTAGATTATAGGAACTCTTTTTTCCCTCCCACCTTTCCCTGATAGTACTGGTAGTTTAAACAACAGGTTTTGTCTTTTTTTCTCTACCTTGTCTGAAAACATTTCCTGTTAGTTTCTGCTACCATTCTACCATCTGTTCTTCTGTTTCAGCAGCCCAAAACATCAAATAGACTCCTCCTTTTAAGATGTTGCCAATTTCACTGAAAGAAGAGGTGTGCATAAAAAAGAGCAGAATAGAATAACTGAGAAATGTACAGGAGAAATTGCCAAACAATGCGAAAACTTTTATGTTTGTTGACTACTTTAAATTAAAGCTCAAACGTGCTTTTCTGTGTAGGTGTTAGTGTCTCTCCTACCCCTGCTCCGACTGATGCTCTAGGTTTCGCTTTGATAGTCACAAATCACATTCCTTGTGTTCAGTGAGAGAAGACAGAAAGATAGGAAGTGATTGCACAGAGGTAAGATCAGATTCTTTTGGTGATACCAGTTCATGATTCCTGAAAAACCATGATATTGCCTTTTATATTTTTAATCACCCAAAAGAGGAGAGACATGGATCATAAAATTCTAAGACTTTAGTATCAGACATGACTGAAATGGCTGATTTTGGCTTTGCTGTTGACTTTTGCTCTCCTGGCAGAAATGAGTCAGACATGTGTCATCTGTAACAAATACAGGTTACAGACACAGCAATTTGTTTTTAAAAGTCTGTCTTTATTGTCTGTATTAATGAAGTTCTTTATTTTCTGGTAGGGAAAAAAAAAGTCCACTTAAAAGGAGCAAATATTGAGAGGCTATACCCAAGGGGGTAATTTAAAATCAGTATATCCAAAAAGGAAAACTACATGAAGAAGTCTCTGAGGAGGTGTTGGGTTGCTATCTGTCTATATGGGTGTCACATTGGATTATGTACATACCATACACTGATGAAAATTAAGGTTTAAGATCTTACAAGGACATAAATCTTTAAGAAAGATTTGAATGTTGGCTAATGCCCAGAACACTGGGACTGAAAAATTATTTGGGTAGTAAAGCCAAGCTGTGTGGATAACAGTGGGTTAAAGAAGTAAAAGGCTGGTATCAGTGACATCATTCAGAAAATTAAGATAAAATATGTGATAGCTTTGTTGAACTTTCAAGGCTGAGATGTTAGAGTGGAGATGATCAGAGATAAAATTCATCAATTTCTGTGGTATTAGAGGTAATAAACACCCCAACTCTTGAAACCCTTCCTATAAGAAGTTTAAAACCTCTGCATATTGTTTTGACTGTGAATTGGAGAAAAAAAAAAATATAAAAGCTAAATGAACTTGCTTGTCTGCATAAAGACTGAAACTGGTAAAATTAATTTGTCAAGGTCAGGAAGGTAAGCTTTACTGAGATGGTAACATTGCTCCCCCAAAGGATGCTGATGTAGAACATCCATCATTTAAATATTTGGCTTCCAGATAAACTAGGGAGTCTCATGTAGGGAGCAGTCCTGCAGGACCCAGGGAAGTTGTGGTGCATTGTCATCCCTAAATCACCTTTTCTGTTTCTATCATTTGCCAGCCTGCTAAAGTCCTTTGTGTAGCCCAGTTGTATTGGGAGGAACGTTTGAGTAATTTTCTCTTTTGGATTAACTCATCTGGCCACTTTTAGAGATCTGCCATTTAATTTCCTAAGAGCAGCTTAATTTTGACAGTTTTAATTCATGACTTTCTTTTGTGTCCTCATGCTCTGCTGTTAATGCATCAAGAGAATATGTATGCTTCCAGCACAGCTGGAAAAGAATAGTCCACTATGATTTCTGTCTCTGTTAACGTTCCTTTGACATTGTGAGAAATTATGTAGAGAGCCCTAGGATTCTTATTTCTGCTGCCAGCAGCCTACAAGAATGCTTAGAACATGAGTGGGAAAGTTGTGATTTGTAGTGACATGCTATGCCAAAAGAGGTGGGAAACAACAATCACTTGCACTTAGAATTGTTCCAAAAATTGAAAAAGGAGAGACTGGGTCATTACTTTGCAAATTATTTTTGTTACAAGCCTCAAGTAGCTGCCTGTGCTTTAGCTTAGATTCAGAGGAAATAAATGAATCCCCAGATAGCTGAACACTGCAAGATGAAAGAGTTAGATTTCTTCTCATGTTATGTCCTGACTGGGATTTGGCTAATAATGTGCCTGATTATTCCACTCAGTGCAAAACCATAAATGTCAGCATGACTTTCATAACACGGAACCTTTCCCCTACACAGCAATACAGTAAGCCAAAAATGCAGTCCATGTCACAGTGATGAGCATGTTAGGAAAATGCTGAGATAGAGAGGCCGCAAAATACAGCCCCAGTCAAAGCTGATGGGTCACAAATTCATGGTGATGTGTTAGCTTACTTACTCTGCTTCTTGCTGTTGATGAATATTGAGGAAATTGGATATCCAAAGAAAGGCTGCTCCTGAGATAGTAATTGGTATTGGGTTGTGAACAACACCTGTGTGTGGGACTAAAACCTTTTCTGTATTCCACTCCAGTCAGCCAGAGATCAGAAAGGATGCCCTGAGATTCAAATTACCCACCGTGTCCCATGAATGACAAGCATAAAGGGAAACTTCTGTACAACCTGTAGACACAGATTTATCTGTGGATATCAAGAGCAGTTTAAAAAAAGAAGTTCCTAACTTGTCCAGTTAATGTATTCAAGTGATTACTTGAATTGGAGGAGGAAAAAGCTGATGAACCTTTTGCTCTATTATTTATTTGAATAAATGTTGGAATTGGAAAAAGATCTTAAAACCTATAAGCAGAGGGGAAAAAAGAGCATGGTAATTCCTACAGAGGATGACCTTGTTAACAAAAAGTATTTGAAGGCTTGACAAACCATACATATACAATTCCACTCCTGATGAAAAGTAGCAGTGAGTAATATCCCTATGTTTCAGTCTTTTTCTCAATAATTCTTCCTATCAGAAAGTCTAGAGTATCTTGCATTCTATCACCACACACACACAAAAATAAAAAGGATGTTTTTTTGTTTCAATTATTTGGGCACAAAATGTACCAAGACACAGACTGAACATCTATAACAGGTTCAGATACTTTTGTCTACCAATCAAATGTACCATTACTTTCTCTGTTAATTTTTGAAAAGAACTCTCTATTAATAAAACTCTGAAATGGAAATGACTGTAAGAGCTGAAAGGTCTGTATTTGCCAAGTGTTGATCGAGAGTGTCTAAATGTTTTAATTTCTCTAAAGGATGTGTACTCTGTCAAGCAGTATAAGGCCTGATAGGACTGGGGGAACAGCAAGCCTTGGCCTTCTTGCCTCCACTTCCCATCACAGTTCTCCATCATCTCATCTCCCCTCACCTCATCTCATCTTTATCTCTTTGCAAGGAAGAGGGTTGGCCATGCTTTAGTTCTGTATTTTGGGAGGAGGCATGGACCACTGCTGAGAAGGCTTGACCCTGTGTTGCTTCATACTGAACAACTCACAGGACGCATAGGTGCTTCACATAAAGTAGTTTGAAACTGTAGGTTAGACTGTCGGACTCAAGACAATGGTCATGAAGTCTGACCTCTTATAACTGGACAATGGCTTCCTTAATGTCAGGACAAGAGGATGACTCTTAAAACACTAGCTGAAGTCATAGAGTCTGTCATGGAAGTTTTTATGTGCTTTAAAGGTGCTGAGCGTCTACTGGGTGGAATTACCCCCTCAGTTTTAGCATGTTGAAGATGCATTGTATTAATTTTTTACTGGTAGAGTGTTGAATCTTGGGTGCGAGAATGAGAGTTACTCAGCCTAGAAGCTGTGAAAGAAAATTTTGACTTAACACAAACCCAGCTGCTTTAGCTCTTGGACTCTGTCATTGGAATGACAGTCTTGTGGTACATTGACCAGGAGGTTATGAAGCAATTACAGTAATACTTGAATACTTGGCCAAAGCTGCCAAATATTAATTTCTTCCTGTCAAAGTCAGATGCCTTGTTTCACATGCATCTCCATGCTCAGTATCTGTACTGCTATACTTTAATACAAGTGAAAAAGCTCATTAAATACCGTGTTTATTTCATTTCTTTTATTTCTAGAATTGCTAACAGCATTTTCTGATGGTAGCCATGTTTTCAAGCCTTCATAGAGGCTAGCATTTGCTGCTTCTCTGGGTTTTCTTTCTTGAATATACACAGCAATTGTACAGAGACATCTCAAACATTTGTTTTTGGAAAATTACATGAGAGCAAGATAGCAGACATGTGATGAATTGGGAAGTCTTTATACGCCTGCCCAACATGGCACATGCACTCCATGGCTAACAGCTAGCTGAGATTCTCCTGTACAGCAAGACAGCTGATGCACAGGGAGACTTTTTTTTTGAAGGGCTGCTGCTACAAGAGAATTTGGTGGACATGATGTGCAAGCGTGGTAGAGCAGAAGCTTCCCAGTGTGTACAGTGCCTTTTTCTTGTGAGAAGAGAACATGTTTGTATTTAGAAAATTAATTATTAATTGAAAGGGACTTTTATAGTAACATTTACTACATGTGAGCACACATGACTAAAAACTTTCCCTGCTAGCATACAAAACAATGCCTTCCCTGCTCTCTGCCACTATACCCTTTATGTATTTCTGTCTCCCACAGGCACTTCCCTAGGACTTTCACCATGAAGAGAGCTTTAATAACTTTGGGAGCTGAGAGATAATGAGAATGGACTGAGGAAATAATGTATTCGAGGCAGATGATCATCTCCTGCTGCCACATAACAGCCAAAGCATTTATTGTCAGAGTAGGAGACACTGATTCTCTGATAGTGCAGTGTTACGATATTATCCCAAATGACTAATTCTGTCTGATAAATGTCACTATATCAGTGACAGTTACCCTGTGTCTTACCTCTTTTTTAATTCTGTTCATTATCTAAAATACTGTACTTCCCCCTCTCCCTCCCTGTTGTAACAGTATTTGTTCCCCACAAACAGATTTGACCTTAAAGTTTGCATGTATTGGGCATCTCTCTTGTCAGTCTTGATAGTGGCCCAAGAATATTTGATTATTTGTTCACAGTGACTGTATAAACAAAAAAAATAAATGCTAGGTAAAAATCCTGGACTGGAAAAACATTATTTGCCATATTCACATGGAAGTCTCAAGCTCTAAAGCCTAGCTCACTCCCATATGACTGATAACATGCTGCGTGTTTCTGAATAGCTTACTTCTATTCTTGTTCTGAATACAGCACTCTCTATTTTAGATATTTTATTTTGGCACCCCAATTGTCAGCTAAAAGACTCTGCAATCAGAAGTTAAAAGCATAAAGCAAGTGTTTATTTTATAATACACATGAGAAAGAGGCTAAATGCAGGCAGGCTCATCACTGATACGTGCCCAAAGAGTCTTGCCTAGTCAGCAGGTATCAATTGGGAGAGAAAGGGTTAATTGCTGCTTCTGCTTTTACTCTGTCCTCTATGTTGATGAGGTACCATTTCCCTTTTTTTTTTCCTTTAGGATTTGATACATTTTCATTTTGGTGTTTTTCCTGTTAAATCTCTGAGCCTACCTATAGTTCCTGGCCCAACAACCCTATCTCTGTAATTCTCCCTTTCTTATCTTACAGGTCTCTTTTCTACAGATTTTCTCACAGCTGTTTTTTAGAGGTAAGTGATTTCCTGAGAACTCCAAGCCAAGATAACACAAGTGTGTCAGATTAGAGTTGGATCTTGGATCCTTGGAGCACAAGGCTTCTTGTCATGGCCAGAAAGTGGCATAAATTCAAGATAAGGTGGAATAAGTTCTTGGAAGGTAAGTCCATTGAAAGTCACCATATTCACATAAACTTCAGAGGTCTCAAAGTCTCACATTACTAAATCTTGCAGGAGGCACTGTGGAAATCACATTTGCTGCTTTCTTACACCACTCCCTAGGTATCAGCAGAGAAGGATCTTTCATCTCATCCAGCATGACTACTCTTATATTTTTCTGTACTGTTATGGTAGTTCTGTAATAGATAAAGTGCTGATTCTGGTTTTGGTTGGGTGGTTCTCTCTTCCACCATTCTTTCATTGTTGCTTCTGAGAGAATCTGTGCATTCTCTAAAGCATTGTCAGCTGGTGCAGAAAATTCAGGGGGAAATGGAAGCCTTTGGACAGTGTTCTACCTTGCCATTATTAGTTCTTTGTGAGAGACCTGCAAATGTAAAAGGAATGACTTACTTGCTTGAAGCTACTGGCCCAGGTCATAAACTCTGACAGGCCATGAGAGTAGAGCTTGGATGTGGTGATGCTGACTGTCCCCTTGGTACTAGGACACAGCCTTGGTTGTCACTGCACAAAACATATGACTGCAAATGGAGGCAATAGCCATTACTGCTCAGAGTTCTTGTGAATGCTTCTAGATGGGCTATGAGTGGGACCTCTGATATTCTAGTACATAGAATGGGGCAAGTGGCAGGGCTCATGTGTGTTGTTGCATTGTTTCCTTCTTGTTAGGTTAAGTTCCAGGGTGATTATAGAGTTTCTTTTCATCACTAGAGAAACATGAAGATATGTACTTCAATCAGTCTGTGAGCCCTTCAGATTCTGTGGTAATGCCAGTCTGAAGTAGCTCAGTTAAGAAGGTATCTGCTATTTATTCACAGCTGCCATGATAATGTCTGTATAGATCATGGTGTTCCTGCAAAACCAGAGAAAAGCCTTATAGCCTGCTGTTGCATATATACATGTTTTATAGCTATGAGGAAACACTTTGAAAGGTGTGATGCTGAGATAAATCTGAAAGTCTTGTGCTGTGTGTTATTTGCTATTGTTTGATCAGTTCACATGAAAAAAAAAAAAAAAACCAAACCCAAAAGCTCACTAATGGAATGGAATGGAATAGACTAGACTAGACTAGAATAGAATAGAATGTTTCAGTTGGAAGGGATCCTCTGTTAGGCTTTTTGTACTGCATCATTACTACTGGCAGGTGACAGTCACTTTATGTGCAAGCGCAGTCACAAAGTCACAAAGTGTGCTCAGAGCAGTGGACCACCTACCAATTTCACAGCTAAGCAAAAAATCTAAAGGCAAGTAGGCTTTGTTCTAAAATCTTTGCCACCTTTTACAGACAACTGTTTCTGGAACACCTGGAGAGCAACTTTTTCTCAAGTACTTGTGTTCATTGCGTTCAGATGGAAACCAGAAGAGGTGAAAATTGTATCAGAGATTTGCACTTGTGAGAGTGACGTTTAAAGGCACCTACCTTGATGAAGCTCACTAGTACTTACACTTTATTGATTTTCAAGGAGCCATGTTAATACCTGACAGTTCAAGGACTGAAAGAGAGTTATGTTCCCTTGCTCAGACTTGTGTGGCTTCTGCCTCTTCACTGGGTGTTGTGTGGTTAACAGGCATACACTAATCAGATGTGTTAAGATGACCTAATTTTTCTGACTCAAAACCATGGTTTTGGTGTTTAAAATTTGAAACGCAGTGGTCTTGGTGAATGAAGGACTGGGTATGTGGAAATGAAGATGTCTGTATTAGATTCATACATTGAACACTTGATGATGTTGACTCAGGCCCTCTTACCTTATAGCATAGACTTGCTGAGCTTAGTGTAAGGTGGGACTTTGAAGTATGAAGTGGTTTGCAGATGCATGTTGTATATGATATCTGAGGTGACTGTGTGTAATAGTCTGCCTTAGTATGTTTGGCCCAGGATATGCTTTCCTGCTTCCCACTGCTGTGTTGATCTTACATTTTATGGCCTGAATTGTCTGTCCCAGATTTCCACCTTCCGTTACGGGACTTTTTCTTTCCCTTTATAGTATTTCAAACTTTTTTCAGTTCAGCAAACAGTTTGTTCTCCCCACTGTCCTTCAAATAAAGTTTTCTTTGGCAATCTGTGTCAGGCTAAATTCAATAACTGTTTAACTCAGAAGGATCCCTGAGGAGGGAGCTGAGAGTCAAATGCTACAATTATTCACATTATGGTGAGAGGAATCAGACTTCTCAGGAATCATTTCAAACAAAGTTTATTCCTGCTGGATGGAAGCAGGAAGTGTGCTGGAGGGAGCCCAAGGGCCTCCTGAGCACCATCAGGAAGCATAAAATGGATGGGCAAAGAGAGGAAGAGAGAGAAAGGCATTAACAAAGAGAAATGTCTCATTTCCTCTCTCAACCTAATTGGAAAAATGTGTTAGTGGTTGTGGCAACTCTAATTTTTCAGGGTGGTAATAGCTGCAGCCTGCCCTTGAGTGAGACAGGCCACAGGTTGGACCCCTAATCAGAATGGCTGCAATTTGTGTAAACGATGTCAGCTTTGTTGCAGTATAAATGCACATAGACATTTTCATGGGTATATATGTACGCATACTCTCTATATATACTCCTCTATATACATATGTAAAGGTTTTTCCCCACTCAGGATCTGTACCACATTTCTCGTAATTCTTGACTGCACATACGTCTTCAGAATAAGAATATATAGCAGAAAATGTGAGGTTTTGGTGGGGTTTTTTTCCCCATTTTTTTTCTTTGCATCTGTGTTTTAATTTACTGCCTGTTCTCTATTCTCACACCCACTCAAGGTTATCTTGCCCCAAGAAAATATATGGAGGCATGGAGGAAGAACAGAAGTGGTGTGACAATATTGGTAACAATAATTTAGAACAGAAATGGAATTACTTATAAATACTGATGCAAGTTCTGGGCAAAAAGTGGAAATCAAGGGATTCTCTTTGGCACATTTAAGCATGCTCACATCACCTACCCTCTTAATCTTACTGCAATTTACATTTCCTTTATGAGCAGGGCCAGTCCAAATTTAGACATCATCCACCTAGGTTGCTGTAATTCCACTGTTCAGGTGAAATCCTTTAATGGACACTGCGCCAACAAAATGCTTAGCATAGCTCCTCTCTGTCACAGCCTCTGGCCCAGAGATACCTCCCAGGCCAGCAGAGACAGAATAAGAATCAGCTTGAGATGACTGGCACTGAAAGGGAGTTTTTTGCCCATGGGAGTTTTCTGCTCATGAGCATTTTATATAGCCCCTTTATGCTGCCTCAGTGTGGTAAGTCTCTTGCCACAGGATGAGAGAGATGGAGAGATGCAGAGCATGCATATTTTTGACCCCTGTGTTACATGGTCAAAATAATTCTCAAATTCTTACATGGAATTATTTATAAAAGCTTGGTTCAAAAATATTCATTTCCACATCTCTTCAATTATATTTTCCATGCAGCTGATGATACAATCAAAACATGCAGCTCAAATGTAATGCACAGGTTCTCTTCTGAATAAAGAGATTGGTACCTGCCTTTCAGCAATCAGATTTTAAATATTCAGCCACTCTGGAGTAATTCTGTCATCATTTTCTTGGGTCTTCACCCTCCTGAGACAGAAAAATGGATTTCTCTGTAAATTTCTCATCCTCAGGGATGCCATCCAGAGGGACCTGGACAGGCTGGAAAGGTGGGCCCAGGCCAACCTCATGAAATTCAACAAGGCCAAGTGTAAGGTCCTGCACCTAGGTTGGTGCAATCCCAAGCACAAATACAGGCTGGGTGGTGAGTGGCTGGAGAGCAACCCTGGGGAAAAGGACCTGGGGGTCTGGATTGATGAAAAGCTCAACATGAGCTGGCAGTGTGCTTGTGCAGCCCAGACAGCAACTGTGTCCTGGGCTGCATCAAGAGAAGTGTGGCCAGCAGGGCAAGGGAGGGGATTCTTCCCCTTTACTCTGCTCGCGTCAGACCCCATCTGGAGTACTGTGTGCAGTTCTGGAGCCCCCAGCATAAGAAGGACATGGAACTATTGGAGAGAGTCCAGAGGAGGGCCACAAAGATCACCAGAGGGCTGGAGCACCTCTGCTATGAGGACAGGCTGAGAGAGTTGGGGCTTTTCAGCCTAGAGAAGAGAAGGATTTGAGGAGACCTTATAGTAGCCTTCCAGTATCTGAAGGGGGCCTACAGAAATGCTGGGGAGAGACTATTCACAAGGTCTTGTAATGACATGATGAGGGGTAATGGGTATAAACTGGCAGAGGGGAGATTTAAACTGGATGTTAGGAGGAAGTTCTTCACAGTGAGGGTGGTGAGACACTGGAACAGGTTGCCCAGGGAGGTTGTATCTGCTCCCTCCCTGGAGGTGTTCAAGGCCAGGCTGGATGAGTTCTTGAGCGACCTGATCTAGTGGGAGGTGTCCCTGCCTATGGCGGGGGGTTGGAACTGGATGATCTTTGAGGTCTCTTCCAACCTAAAACCATTCTATGATTCTATGACTCTATGATTTCTCTGTATATATGTCTTTTAGGTGACATCTTTATAATATAGGGATATAGAGTGAAACTATTAAATGAGAACATGAGTTATGCCATATTCTTAGGAATGTTAATATGAGGAGAGAATTTAAAATTACAAATCTGGTGATTTAACCAGAAATTTATCAGATGTAGCAGTGTACTGAAAATTCACAGATCACCTACCTGGATTCTTAGCATAGTTTTGCTTTTATTAAAGACAGAAAAGACATTTCAAGAAGAGATCAAACAGCAACCCTCTGCTGCAAACTTCCCAAATGCACTCAGAAGCCAGCAACCTTTTAACACCTCTGAGTGCAGCTTCTTTCTAAATTGGACATATGCTCAAGTTAGAGAATACCTTGTGATAAAATGTCACCTCCCTCTTTCCCTATTTTCTTCCAGCAAATGTGAGCACACAAACCTCAGTTTGGACCATGTAGACACACAAAAAGATCTAAAAAGACCTCATGTTGTATAGCACTGTATAAAGTGAGTATGGAAGAACACTTGAAATTATAGGTAGCTTGGCAGCTGTTAGTAAACTGAAACAAGGAGATTTCATTTTCAAACACCAATGGTTATTTCATACCATCTAGAACAGATTTGGAGATGCAGATAGAGCTCTCTTAGAGCCCAGTAACTAGGATATTAACTTGGGAGGGCAAGGTAATTGTGTCCAAACCTTTAATTGAAACCATCAGAGCCTTGTCACCCATGGCTTCCACTTTACAGATGAGTACCAGAGGTAAGAGATTGGAACAATTTGCCTGCTGTTTGCTCATTTCAAGGGCATACTTGAGAGAAGGCCGTAAACCTGATAATTGTCTTAGTGGTAATAACCTTCTCCCATCTGATACCTCTCCCCTTCTTTCTTTAAATGAAATATGCCCTTTCTTGTCTCAGTTTACACAGTTGTGTAATTTTATATTTGCTCAGATATACTGACATTGGTTCTAACACCTTGCATTCCCTAGGACTCACTAGCCAGGTCTATGCTTCTGGAAAGGGCAGCAATAAGATTGCTGCTCTGTGACCCTGGTTCATCTAGCCAGCAGCCATCCAGTTTGGGTGTGGTATGGGAAGGCTCTCATGAATGTTTGGGAGAGCTTGAGCTCTACACATTCTTCAATAATACGTACAGTTGCTCTTTGAAGTCTACACAATTACACTTTGCTTAGTGAAGCAGATGTCCAGATGATAAATGCAAGGACTAGGATGGAAAGCTAGATTGAGAGACATCTTTAAGAGGACCAGTGATATTCGCTTTCACAATTTATTCTTTCTTTTTCTTTCTATTACACGCCCAAGCCATGCTCTCTCACAGAGACCTCACCTGCTCTTTACATGTGCTGATCCCCTTGCATAAGGCAAAGATTGTTTTGGCTTGAAAACATTCTTTCTATATAGAAGAATAAACACCTCACTTCCTGCCCCACCCCCCAGAAAAAAAAAAAAAAGAAAAAAAAAAAGAAAATCTCTTGATTGAAGACACCAATGTTAATTCTACTTAAAATTTGCTGTGGTTCCAGGTTTCCTGGGCAGACTCCACTCTGAGAGTATGTCTGAGTATACTTTTATGACACACTCTAGTGGCCCTGCCTGGTGCAGGCATTATACAAGCACCAAATGATTCTATGTAGTTTGAGAAGTGGGAAGGGATGTATGAGAAATGACCATTAATCAAGCATATACGACATTTGGTATTAATTTAATTTTCTCTCACCTAGCACACAGCAGAACAGTGGAAAATACCAAGACTTTTCCTGAGGTGACTGTCTTTCCAATATGGACAAATCATAACATAAATTTAAGCAATAAAAATAGAAATATGTATTTTTTTTTAATTCTAACCTCAGCTAGTACTTGTTCTGAGAAAAAAAATTGAGGGGAGGGTAGTGATTATGGGAGGAAATAGGGTTGTTTTATTTATACTGACACTAACTTAAGTTAGGGTAGGTAACGTAAGGAATCTGTTTCTCAGATTATTCATATTTTTAATTTCTTTCTTTAGTTAATTAAAATCCAGCACATCTACAAGATGCTTCTGTCTTGCACAAATCTGTAACTGGCAAGACATCAATGCATCGCTTAGCTGGCTGTGAAAAGTAGCAGAGGCTCTGAGGTTCCATCAGTGTTTGAGGGCAAAGTGCTAAAAGGAAAATCAGTCAAATTCTCAGATTCATTATGACCCATAAGCTGCTTGCCAGAAATTAAATGCCTGGTAGAAGTCAGTGGAGTGTGTTTGTGTGAGTGTGTGTGATGAAAGTCAGACATGCCTTTCTATGTGTGCAAGTGGAGGAAGGAGAGTAGAAATTGACATCTCAGACAGAAGTTTCCATTTATTGCCACATGCAGGGTGAGAGGTAGAAAGGAGAATCCTAATACAGGGTAAATTCTTCTTTCCTCTTTAATTTTAACAGTTTTTCAATGTTTTAAGCTGAATTATAGTAAGAATAATCACAACTTCATCTGTAGGCTTTAATGCTGATACTCCTTATCTGCATCCCTTTATCTGCTGACTCCCTCATCAAAACTATCAACACAATGCACAGAGAGGGAGTAAGCTGTCTCTCAGTATCAGCTACTCTCTGCAGTGAGGGAGGTTGCAGTCTTGGCTGCAGCACTCCAACTTGTCCTTTCTGCATTGCTGGAGCAGTCATATACCACAGTGAATGGGCAAAGGTGACACTTATGCCACTGCATACTGGGTAGTGCTAGGAGAAACTACATGCAGGGGTTATTGCATGGTCATACCTGGAAACTGAAGAAAAGAAGACCTGTGCAGTACTGGAATCTGGTCTCAGTATCAGACTCTTTATGTGAATTGCTCCTGATCAGTCACATGTAGGTTATAGTAAAGTGTTATGTAGTGAGTGTGTATAGAATGTCTTCACTAGTGAACATGCATTCTCTGTACCTCTTACTCTCTTTCCAGAGTTTCCTAGAGCAGTAGAAGGCTGGAAGATCCTATCTGTACTAGTGACAGAACAAGTCTGCAACTGGCAAATTAAATACTCCCCCTCAGCCTTGGTACAATAATCTCTATCTTGTGTCCTAGTCATCATGACTCATCTTTGTTTCACTAAAGGGACAGGCTTTAACTGAGAATGGCAGAATTCATTTATCACATTTTACTAGAGAGGCAGCTCATGAAGATGCGGATTCTTTAAATGTTTCTAAAGAAATTAGCCAACTTCTAAAGAAATTAGTGACAGGGTTGTCTCCTATGAGGTGGCTGCAATGATGAGGGATGGTGTAGGGCATGGACCTGCGCTCCCTCTCTGACTCTTCCCTTCTCCCTCTGGGGCCTGCCCTCTGGTGGACCATCTCCCTTGATTACTTCCCTGTCACTGAAGTGAAGAGCACTTTGTGTGCAATACTGATGTTCAGTTCGCATATCTTCCTCAGCTCTGGGGTTAAAGCAACTGGGACATATGGTAAATCTTAAGCAGCACCAGTTCATGGGTGAAACTGGTAACATATTTCCCATCTCTTAGGGCATACACAGAAAGGCCATTTTTTTTTCTTCCTGTTTTTGATTGGTCTTGATTGGTTTTGTGGAGTGGGGTTTTTGTTGTTGTTGTTATCTGTTTGCTTCTTTTGTTTAAACAGGAGCAGAGTATGTTTAGATTAGATATTAGGAAGAAGTTCTTTATTATGAGGGTGGTGGAACAGGTGGCCAAGATAAATTATGTGCACTTCATCCATGGAAGTGTTTAAGACCAGTTGGATGAGGCTTTGAGCAACCTGGTCTGGTGGGAGATGTCTCTTGTCCATGGTGGTTGGAGCTAGATGATCTCTGAGCCATGTCTCCAACTGAAGCCATGCTATGGCAATGATTCTATAATTCTGTCTGCTTTCTAGGAGGGAGCTGATTTCATTAATAATCAGTTATAAATTATTAATAGTAATTTTGATGTGAATATTATTTTTTATTATTATTTTTAAAATCAGGAAAATTCCCTGAGATTCTTTGGATGTTTGGTTCACAAGAAGTTATTTATAATCCCAGAACTAAACAGTTTAAACAGCGTAAACAGTCAGAACTTGGAAAATAGGAACCTGGTAATGGGAAATTCTAACTACACCTATGGAGTATTAGCATGTATTCACTGATGTGATAAATACAAAGTTTCATGGTAGAGGAGAAGGGAAGAGTTGTCTTGCCACTAAGCTGCTGATACAAGCTCCACAACACACTGCAAACATGTGGGCTGCAAATAGACCTCCAGTCCTAGTGGAAGGCAGCAGGAAAAGGGAGACAACAGCTTCTAAATCACCTGCTTAAATACCCTATTTGGAAAGTGAAACTGGCCAATAGGCACTAGCATTCATTGTTTTGGCCAATGAATTCAAAGTCCTGTGCCTAGATATCCACCCCATAACTTGAGGGGCAGCACAAGACACCTGCTTAGCACCTAAACTTCTGGGCTTTCCTAGGGCCAAACCCTTCATTGTTCTGCTCACACCCATCAACTGCTGGACCTGTGACAGGAGGAGGAGAGCAGGGGTTTATGCCCTACCAGAACAGGAGTCCAGGAGTAGTAGCAGTTCTGCATTCACTCAGGAGCCATATGTGATTCCCCATTGAGGGAAGCATGCAAGAATATGCTTAAGTAGCTGTCTAAAGGTTTGTTGGCTTTGAAAGTACAAGGTGGTGCTTTTATTCTGTATCGAATCAGGTCACAAGACTAGATTTCCTTCAGAAGTGACAGTCTTATGCCACCTCAGATTTTTTACTGTCGTGGTAGACTTGAAGGGTCAAAATAGGCCTATACATGTGCTAGCTTGCCCAGACATGTTTTTCTGCTTTCTTTCCTTCTGTTTGGGGAGAAGCAACCGTGGGAAAAAGGACAAAAGACCTGGAGCCGTTGAATTTGAGCACTCTAGCTTACCCAACTTGTTTTTCTCCTGTTTGCATCCCATGGTAAACAAGGTACACATGCTTGTCATGTGCTAAGCTTGTGCTAGGCCTATGATCAATCCCCAATATGGCATAGCAGACCTGTGGTTTCATTCAGATATGGTAAAGCTTGTCTTACTGCCACTCTAATTGGATAATCTATGTCCGAAGGCCCAACCAATCTCAGGCATTGATATAAAATGAGATAAGCAGTTAACAGAACGTGCTTTTGCCATCATTCCAGGCTTAACTGATATTCTGTGTTCTGCTGTATCCATGCCTATGATGCCTACAGGCAATGCTAATGCCTTGTTATATATAGCAATATGATCTATAATCCAGCCTAGTACTGCTTCAGGTTTACCAGGAGCAAATTGAATTGCTTTCACATGATAGCTACATACAACATGCTCCTTCCCGAACCCAAGGGGAAGAAGGGAAAAGACCGACTTAGCCCGGAGAGGGGGGAGAGAGAGGGAGAGAGAGAGAGGGACAAGGGGATTAATCTTGCTGCTTCTCTGGAAAGCTGCTATGCTTTGCTGCTTGCTGACTGCTGCTGTGCACGTGGCTGGGCTCTTCACAGCCACAATGGGGAGACGACGGAGAAGAACAAGGAAGAGCGATGAAGAAGCGAGGAAGAGCCCCTAACGGCTGCTGATCCCTGCCTAAATACCCTATGGGGGTGCGTGAAACTGTCCAATAGGTATTCAGCATTCTCTAGCTGACCAATTGGTTCAAAAACTCCACGCATACCTGCAGCCCAGGGTCTCCCTGGGTCCCAGGGCCACATGGGGTGCCCCTGCCCCTCAATCCCTACTAGACCTTGGACAGGAGGGGGAGGAGAGACTCCAGGGATTGGACCAATTCTAGGGTGTTTGTCACACCCGTACCAGGACAAATAGGCAAAAAATTTCTTGTAACCATTGAAAACAGTAAATTCTGCTCAAACCTCGTAGGTTTCAGATGTGGCACTTGAGTCTTCTGTAGAGATTCCTAAAATAGACAGTAAAAACAACCCTCAGTTGTGCTGCAGCTTGCTTACCTAAATAAATGTCAAGCTTTCTCTTTTGTTTCCTTCAGTGTGCTCACCTTATATCATAAATTGTATTACAGCATCACAGCTTGCTTTCTCTTTCCTTCCCTGTAAAGCATCATACATAGCTCTGCAGTAGTTAAAGTATTGTTTATTGTTGTGCAAACAACTGGCAACAAAATTGTCTAATAATCTTCAAAATCCTTAGCCTTAACTTTGTATCAGTCATTCCATATTGCTGGGTTAGTAATCCCAAATTGTGAGCTGCTCCTGGTGTTAGCACTATTAACAATTTTCAATTTAAATGTGGATGTTCCCTGACCTGTTTCATGAGGAAAGGGAGATAGTTCTCAGAGGAAGGAGACAGCCTGTCAGGTTCCACTAGGAAGAGAAGGTGTTTCAACAAGGCTGGACCATGCCCTGGACAAAGTCAGGCAGAGCACTATTCCAAGGGTTCATTAGTACTGCAGACATATCATAATTAGTGTTGTGTTAACTGTGATATTGCAGTAACATACTGGCTATTTTTCATGTTAAGACAGTGGCTGAGTGGTCAGCATGCTGCAATTCTTCATGGTGGAGCAGAAGAAAGGCCAAACATCTTCTGTCTGAGGTCTTGAAGTTGTTGAGGATTTTGTTTTAAATTCAATTATTGTTGGATTTTTTTTGTTATTGTTCAATTGTTATTATTTTTGTTTTAAATTCAATTAGTTATTTCTTACATATAGGTCTTGGTACAGCATGACTTGCTAATGTACAAAGTTTATTCCATCCCTACCCACATTTTTTTCAAACCAAATGTGTGAGCTGATCACTTGTTTCAGACAAGTTGGAAGTGAGATAGATTTTCCCTATTGTCTGAGATGGTGCTGACTGGCATCCTCTGCCCCTAGAGCTGAGCTCATGGTCTAGTCTGCACATGAAGGGTGAGTATCAGTGTGTGTTGAGGGCTTTGGTGGATCAATTGATTGTGTTAGCTCTGCTGGAGCCTCTGGAAGCCAGTAAGCAGCAACATAGCCCTTGTGCAAGCCTGCTGTGGGGAACTGCCAGACCTGGTCAGAGCTGCCTCTCTGTGTATCATCAATAGTGTGTTTGGGGTTGTTTTGTTTGCATCTCTCTGAATTATCATTGCTTTGTCAGACTTACCTCCTGCCTACATTATCCTGACTAGCTATGATCACATCTCATAGTTTTAACCTATTCCCAAAGGGGATAATATATATATATATTTTATCACTTTAATATATGCATATGCACATTTATACATCTCATGGAAAAGAAAGTGACTGTCTCAGGTTGATATGGGTGTTTTGATCTGTTTTTTTATTTTTCATTCAAAGGTACACAAAAAACCATTTTAATTCCAAAAAGGAAACTTTCTTCTGGAGATATGGAAAGATATGGGGCATTCTTGTGATGTCAAAATGTGTGTCCTGGAAGACTAACAGGCCTCTTAGATGTTCTGGCTTGCCCCACCCTTCTGCTGATGGGAGAAGCAATAGTGGGAGGAAAACAAAGGCTTGGGTCATTATGTCCCCTCCCGAAGTGATTGACTGGTACCCACGGGTATTTAGGTACTTGTTAGTGTGTTGCTCAAATAAGGGTAAGCAAGCCCTGGGGTTCACTTAATATGGTCAGCTTTACAAATAATTGGTGAACCTCTGTGGCCAAAGGAGCCATTGCACTTGGGCGAGTCATATAAATTGAGCCAAGTTGCAAGCAGTAGTGCTTCTCTGTGCTGCCTCTGCCTCACTGCTCTGCCTCTGTGTGTGCTGGTCTGCTCTACATTCTGCTCTATGGACCGCTTGGCTTGGACAAAGTGGTCTGCTCTGCCTCCTGCTTCAAACTAGCTTAGCCCTGATGTCTTGGTTTGAACTACCTGGAAACTTAAGTGCCAGGTACTCACACTTGTGAGTGTCTTGCCCAAATAAGGGTAAGCAAGCCCAGATTTCACCTAATATGGTCAGTTTGGAAAAGTGCCATTCTGATTGGTGAATCTCTATGGCCAAGGAGCCATTGCACTCAAGTAAATAATATAAATAGAGCTAAGCTGCAAGCAGTGAGCGCTCTGCTTGGACAACATGCTCTGCCTCATGCTTCAGACCAGCTTAGTCCTGATGTTTTGGGCTTGAACTACCTGGAAACTTAAGTGTCTCAGGTTTACCAGGAGAAAGCGTTAAGTGCTTGGTGATGTGGTGAGAAATGACACTGACATGGTGCTCTCTGCACATCTGCAAGAGATCCTGCCTGCACCTTTGCAAACCTCTGTGCCAAGAGGAACCAAGATCAGGTCAGAGATGGTCTGCGTCTTTCCCAGCACCCTGCTAGAGCCCAGGAAGATCTAGAAGCTTCTCAAATGGTTATCAAGACACCAACAGAACTCCCTTCAAGTGTTTGAGTGCTGTCTGGAAACTGTATTAGCCCCAGGAATCTGAAGATAATACTTTGTGAGTAAATATTCATAAGCCTCTGTATAACTGAATTCTATTGTGCCCTCTGCCCTAGCAAAAACGAGCCTCTTTGGTCTCCCTTGAAGGCGAGTGGCATATTGGCCACAAGATCGTCTTTCCTAAATAGTTAATGTTTGTTATATTTTTGCTAGTGTTCTAGATTCCCTGTTTATTTCCCTCTACACAATAGTTTCCATGACCATGCAAAGAACCTATTATTATTGGTCTGTGGTGAGATTGCTAAACTAATAAATTATATTAATTTTGGAATAGATCCCGCCCATACCATTACAATGTTCTGCCTCCTCTTTCATCAAAATTAAATCCTTTTTATATTAACATTTTTATCAAGAAAGAAGTATTGCAGAAAAGTATTTTCTGCTAATGCTTTATGACAAGGTAAAGGAAATAATTGGAAAGTCAGTCCACTCGTCACAGCCACTTCACAGAGTAGGAGACCTGGTCCCTGGGGTGCTGACTATGGCCATGCCTTACTGTGATACATAGTTATCTGTTTAGTGAGAATGTATGACGCTGCATGTGTTTCACTGCCAAATTATGTGACAATGACACCTTGGGTTATCATGTGCTGTTCATCATTGATATGCTGATGATGCAGTTTCTGCTTTCACAGATATTTTTTTCCCACAGAAGACTATGTCTGATCCAAAGCTCAAAGTGTGAAATTTAGACACCATCATTTCTTCATTGAAGCACTCTGCTTATATTCTTGGATATCCCCTTTCTGTATATATGGGTTTGTGTATGTATTTACATTTTTGTGTTTTGTGTAACCTGAGCCACATGGAATCTCCAGTCCTCTAGAAGTATATTTCACTGAAAAATAAATCCTTAAAGAATGTGTATAAAATCAGTTTAGAAAGAGATTATTTGGGTCAAAGGAGTGAGTTACAGGTGTAGGGAAACAGAAACCTATAGGAAAATATATAATAAACTTAAATTTTTTCTATTTCCATATATGTTCATCTTGTAATGCTACTAAATAAGGAAAATGTAAAATACTTTTAAACAAGTAACTTTCTGAAGACAATAATTTGACTTTTTGAACAAACAAATGAGAAAATTTTGAGTAGAGGAGACTATTTCTTATTTTTTCTTTTTGGGCATTTACAAACTCTGTATTCAACACATGAATACATTAGCCTCTTTTTGTTGGTAATCTTGAGGGCAGGATAGGCTAGGTTAAGAAAGAAATAAACTTCTCTGCTCTGTTACTTGGCCTTTTAAAAAATAATGAAGTATACTTAGCTGCTTATATTTCTTTCTGAAAATCAGTAAATTTATTTCTTTAAATTGTTGGGGGGTTTTGATCAGGTTAACTTCTGTAACACCAATCTTGAGAACAGTAAGGAAATAGCACATATCTGGAAAAATAATCATGTTCCTCGATCAGTACTGAGGTTTTCCAAGTTCACCATTTATTTTTAATTCCAAAATCAATTAAATATATTCAAAATAATGTGGCACTGTACAAAACTGCAGATAAGTAGATGAAACATTGCAAAACTCCCATGCTTATCAATATATTAAAATATTTAGATATTCTTATATTCATATTTGTACATTTTTTTCCCATTCCTATTTTGTTGGTAAGTCAGAAAACAGTACCTCTGCTTCCATTGGTGAGATGAAAGGTACCATGTTTATTTTATATAAAACTTTTCTGATATTTACTCTCTCCAAATGGATCAGAAGACTCCCAAGAGGTAGGTGTTTTCATTCAGGGATGAATAAACTCTTAAGAAAGACTCTTAAGATGATGATGATGATGATGATAAACTTATTGTAAAAAAAATCAATTAAAATATCTTGCACACAGATTTTAACTAATTTTTCAAAATTATAAGAAAGGTTTGGGTGACTTTATATATAGTCTGGGCTTAAATATCAGATAACTTCTTGTTTTGTACTATTCTGCTTATGGAGTCTAGAAAACCAGTAACTTCCTTTCATAGTGGAATTCTTTTATCTAAACTCCAGTCTACACTGTTGTTTTGGGACTAGTGCTTCACTTTGACTATGATGTTGTATATATTTCTGATGGATGAAATTTTGTGCACCTAAATATAGCCAGCATCTCAGGTAGTTTGACATTGAACTAAAATGTGAAGGACACTTACAATGCTGTGGAAAGTAGTGTAAAACCTATATTAAAAAGAAAAACCAAACCTGCTTAATGATGCAAAAATAAAGGCCAAGCTAATCTCAACTTTAAGAAAATTCAATACATTGCAATCAATAAATAGATTCAGGAAAAATCAGCTTTTGCATGGAAGCACCTGAGAATCCAGTTAGCTTAAAAGCTCATCTCCTTAGCTGTCAAGCCGCCTTTGCTTGCAATGCTGCACAATATGTGAAGAGTTTCAGCAAAACTTATGGAGCTGTTTTTGTTGCCTTCAGTAGACTGTTGTTAAAGCTTGGAGACTAAAGCATTGATTTGAAGGAAATGCTTTGTCAGACTTTGCTCAGATTACTGAGAGACTGGTATATGGCGATGTTTTGACTTTAGTGGGATGGAAGCCATAGGTGAACTAGTGGAAAACTACTGCTACAGCACAGATAGGTAATGTGAAGGTCTGAAAAGATGCAAAGAGCAGAAACTTGGCAGATGTTTTCGTTAGAGATAACCAGTGTCTAGAAGTTAAGCAATGTCAAGCAAAAAGAATGTAAGCTTTGTCTAAACAAGGAGTTGTGTCCTGATAAGGTATTGTTAACCAATCACCTGCTTTGAGTAGTCGCACTAACCAATCATTAATAGACACAAGATCTTTTGACATACGTGTCACACAATGGCAATAAGTAGAACAATATAATTGTTACATAGGATGTATGTTTGTATACTGACATGCTCAGCAGAGAGCACACCCACACTTCCACACTAACTGGTTATGAATGGTAATTATTATTTCCATTTACCCCCCACTATCCTTTTCTCTGTTGGAAAAGCAAGAGGAACATTTCAGGGAGATTGACAAGGGCAAAGAAACACTCTATCAGTTGTTCAATAACACTTGCTATTTCTATCTTTAAAAAGTTTGGTTTTTTTTTTAAAAATTTTTTTTTTTTTTTTTTTTCTGGACAGGGGGAAGTGGGTGGGTATGGAGAAGAATTTGCTTTCCACAAAAGAATCAGCCTTGTCTGGCTTCCTCATCTAGCACCTTAATTTCAAGCAACATCCATTCTGAGGCAAAATTCCCACCTAGACTGTCTCAAGGGATCAGAGTTCCTGGCTCACTGCTGCAAAGCTAAATATGTAACATCTCTGATTTCCCAAATACAGTAGATGCAGCTCCCTGAGTTTGTGCCCATATGTTCCCTAGGTCCAGCAGGGTTGAAACCTGGAAATACAAGTGAACTGAGATTGTGCCTCAATGACAATCTGGGATCTCCTGGGAAATTGCAACACTGAATGTTTTGATTATTTCAGACCATCACTTATGGAATCTGCTTTCCACTCTTTAATTCTGGAAGATACAACATTTGTTCAGAAACTAGATAAAGTATTTATACATGTTCATAGCTTTCTAAAAAGTGAGACTTCTGAATTTCCTCCAGTCTTTATCATAACCTGTTTATCTTGATACATATGCTGGTGTTAGCATGCTTTGAAAGGATGACAGCTCTGATCTATCATTACTGAAATCATTCTGAGCTCTTTAAAAAAAGAGAGATTTCAGTATCTGGTATCAATCACTATTCAGTAAAATTACTAGGTGTTATTTTTAGTAGCAGAATAGGTTCTTGGTTTTTATGGAGTGACAGCAAATTATCTTAATAAGAAGGTTGTATCACATACGCTTTTTCCTCAGCAGTTCCACCAGATTCTGATGATTCATTGTTGTTTAGTTTGTTAGTTTTATTGTATATTTTCTCTTCTAACATCTCAGCTGCCAACAACATCTTTCTTTGATTGTTACGAAAAGAAAGTGTCTGAAATAAATGTTTCCCTGATGCTTTCAGTGGTGAAGATTAAACATATATTTTCTGCAATGTCTTTATTTTCTGTCAATTATCTCTCTGTTTCTTGCAGTTTGTGATTCTTTGCTTCTTGAAAGACTGAAAAATATGAACTGAACAACACTGAGTTTGCCTTCTTGCTTAATTAGATTTTATTTTCTCTTTAGTCTTTCATTTCAGTCTTTCATGGATAAGTCTATCCCTTGGTAAACACATCAGTACATTTGTAGTGCAAGCTTCCTCTCAAAGTGCAGGAAAAATAAGCAGAGAAAGTTCTGAATGGAAAAAAAAAATATTTTCTGTTTGTTGTTATGTGGAGCTGCAAACACCTTTTAGTAATGATGAGAAAGAGCTCTCCAGCCTTCTTCAGTTCTTACATAGATATATTTATCTGATGGCTTCAGCAATCCTTTCATAAAGGAAAATTTTTATTCTTTCCTGGCCTTCTTTTGCTGGCATATGGTCAAGAAAAGTGTCAGACTAAATATAATGTGAATAATGAGAATAAGCCTAGGAATATATGTGTTTGCAAGAACAAAGCCCAGCAATCTGGAGCGGAGCAGCTTTTGCCCTCCACTTTCACCAGGATAAATAAAAAGAGTTCAGGGTAGGAAGACACAAATACCAGGTATCAAAATCATTAATAATGCAGTTGCTATCCGATATATTACTTGTAAATTCCATTTAAAGGGCATGTCACACCATTTAGTACAATCCATTAATCAATAGCTTACAGAGAAAGAAACCATCTGTCTTGATCTGTTCCTCAACTCTAAACTTTTAAATAGGGAGAGATTTGTTCAAGTTTGGTATTAACTGTTTGAATACAAACGAGTTGGATCATCCAAAAGAGAGTGTAGTGGTTTAAGCAGTTACCTGCCTCCCCACCTTTTATAAACCCTGGCTAAGACTCAAGACACTGGAAGTCAATAAATGAAGCTTTATATTTACAGCAATGCACAATATACAAGCAAATATTTACAAGGTATAACAAATATTTACAGATATATACAGTGAAAAGGTAATACAGACACCACACCTCTCCCAGAGACCAAAATCCCCAAGAGAGGGTAACCAACCACCCCCTACCACTTTTCTCCCCCTCCCCAGTCTTATCTCACCACCTGTTGATGCTGAAGATAAGCTGAAGTAGATCGGCCAGGGGTATTAGAAGTAGGAAAGTAGTAGTTAGTAAAATTACTCTGAATTAGCTACCAAGACAAAGGGAAAGAAGACCATGCAAGAGAAGCAGCCGCAGCTCAGAATGGACAGAAGCTGTCTGCTATCTGGTTGTTTTCAGAACAGTTCTTAAAAACAACTTTTTTTCTTTCTCAGTAAAACTCTGATGAAGTAACACACTATGTTTACCTCTCTCAGCCAATAGTCTAATTTCTCACTCAAATTCTCCAATTAGACCAAACCAACACAGAGAGCAAAGGTGATTGCTTGCTTTGATCATGGATTGTTTTCAGTATGAAATGAATCATCTGATATACTCCTTCCCTTCTTACCACTATGAACATACTGTGCGTGTCTATTAAATTGCAATATTATTTTCCCTCATTTAATGATGGTGAACAGTGCTAAATTATTTTCTTGGAAATATGCTGCAAGAGTTATCAGGGTAAAATAGTCTGACAGTCCATTTAGCTTCTGTCAGACCCTAATGATATTTTTATTAAAGACTGAGATAAATTGCTCAGAATGCACTTAACAGGAGATGTTTTTTTCTTAACCTAAGTGGCTGAGTACAAGTACTGTAGTAGTCCCTCTGTGCTGAACTGAATCTGTTGTAATCTTTGCAATTTTTGACTCTCTACATGGCATTGTGTTCTGGTGTATGAACTTGGTTGTCTATGTTCCTGTTTTATGGACCCCTGAGAAAGTGATTCACATAAAGTAAGTGAGTGATTGCTTTCACCTGCTGGACCCACAGATTTTTCAGGATGTCATGTCTGAGGCTCAGGGATACTATGTAACAAAAGTGCTGTGAACAGCCACATGGACAAACTGCTGTTCAAGACAGAGCTCATGTCTCGTTCTTTGAAATGGTAAAAGATATAGTTCTGTCCTCCCCTTAGCTAGTTGTGAACTGCTGTGGACATGGTGTCTGTGACTCATTTGCTCTGATGACTCTTGATCTTGGAAGGCACCATTGATTCTCTTTCATCTTGAGCACTGTAGTCATGTATACATTCATGAGACCAGTGCAAGAAGACAGTAGAACCAGAAGTATTGCATTATCATTTGGTGAACCTGAGTCTCCACCTTAAAACTTAGATAGTGTAACAGGATCACATTTACAAAGGACCTGTCTTGTTCTTTCTTTTCCTTCATATACTTCTGTTTGCAAGATGAGTTGGGATATAGAAAGATCAAGTTCGTGTGCTGCTGCTGATGTGGATGTAGTCACAGAGGATGAAGTCCAACCCAGGATGGAGATATCTCCAAAACCCATGATGAGGCTTCCACTGATATGGTCTCCCAAATGGTTCTGATGTGAATATAAACTAAACAGTCTGAAGAAGGAAGGAATGACCTTATCTGAATCTTGGACTTCAGTCTGGAAGCAGACTGAGATATAGTGTGGAATAGGTTTTCATTTGGGTGATTTTGTGTCTTTTCTTTCATCTGCTTTGAATACTCTTCTAAACCAAGAGTATAGTGGGCTGAGTCAGAGAGGGTCAAGGGTTTGCTCCTTTACACTTGCCCTCTTCCACTTCACTGGATGGCTCCTGGCATTTTATTGAGAAGGCTGCATAGTATTTGAACTCTTTATTGATTAAAAATGGTGGGGGAAAAAAAAAAAAAGAGAGAAAGAAAAGGAAGAATCCATATAGTGATGTCTATGTATAGATACCACTGTGCATCAGCACAGGGAATACAATTAACCTTAGAGAGCAGCAGCAGTAAAAAGGAACAGAACAAACTGAAATAATAAAGCTGGCTCGGCATTCTACCCTGGTGTCATGGACAAATTGTTCTGGAAAGCATCAGCACTGTGGAGCTTTGGGGTGAACGGGGTTAATTATCTCTCTGTGAAACATTCATTACAGCACCTGGAGCAACATGGAACTCACCAGCCTGAGAGTTTGTTGAGAGGTTTGTGATCATTTGGAGCAAACCCAGAGTCATTCTGGCATGAAACCTTTCCACTTTGCTCCCTGCTCATTCAGAGATCTGCTTCCTACATGCTGCAGTGGCAGTGCTTCTTGTCTGTTTATTCCTGTGATTTTGGCTCAGACTGTCATTTGCTGTGCTTGTGTGATATGTAGCACAAAGGGACTCCTCATACTTATAGAGAGCCTCTTGTTTGGAATGTGATAGAAATAATAATGCTCCAGAGAAGCCAGGACATTTTGGCTGTAGAGTCTTTCAGATCATGAAATTTTGTCACACCCTTCACCAACTTACCATACTCCAGTGAGATTTTAATCTTCTCATCTTGCTTTTATTATTTCACCTTAGTCTTAGCTCTTACTGGTTTACATTGCTCCTTAAGACTGGCTTAATTGCCTTGGTTTTTTTGTTGTGTGGGTTGAGAATTTTTTGTTTTGTGTTTTTTGTTGTTGTTGTTGTGGTTTTTTTGTTTGTTTTTAATCACAAATACTCTGTGCTGTCATTTGCCCACCTACTCTTTCATAGAGCAATTCAAGCAGTTGGTGGAGACTTTAATATATAAAGATAGGCAGATAGATGGAAAATATATGCATAAAAGATCTTAAAGACAGTCTTTCACTGTACAAGTGAAACTTGAGATGTTGTTTCTCATTTTGTCTCCACCATGTCCAATGAACTGCCTTGCTGGATACTTCAGACACTTGTAGAACCACACTACAAAAAGGATCAGTATTCCTAACAATTTCTGTCTTTGCTTTTTCAGGCTGTGTTTGGAGAACATTTGAATTTCTTAAACTATGTAGCAGAGTGACAGGTAATGACAAGAATCATAGAATAGTGTAGATTGGAAAGGACATTAAAGATCATGTAATTTCAGCCCCCATGCCATGGGCAGAGACATTTTGCACTAGATCAAGGTGCACAAAGCACCTTCCAGGTTGGCTTTGAACACTTCCAGGAAGGGGAAACCCACAGCTTCTCCAGGCTACCTGTTCCATTGCCTTACCACTTTCACCGTGTTTTCTTCCTTATATCTGATCTAAATCCACCCTCTTTCAGTTTAAAATCATTACTACTCATCCTATCACTACACTCCATGATAAAGAATTGCTCTTATGTTTCCTGTAGGTCTCTTTTAAGGATTGGAAGACTGCTGTATGATCTGATGCCTTCTCTTCTCTTGGGTAGACAACAAAAATTCTCTCAGATTGTCCTCATAGGAGAGGTGCTCCATCCAGTCCTTTCATCACCCTTGTGTCCCTCCTCTGGATTCATTTGAGCAGGTCCTTGTCTTTCTTACATTGGGATTCCCAGAGTTGTACCCTATATGGGAATCTCATGAGAGTGGAGCAGAGGCAGAGTCACCTCTCCTGATCTGCTGGTCACAAGTCTCCTGATGCAGCCCCAGATGTGATTGGTATTCTGGGCTATGAGCATAAGCTACTGACTCATGTTCAGGTTTTTATCCACCAAACCCCCTAATGCCTTTTCTGTAGGGCTGTCCTCAATCCACTCATCATTCAGCCTATTTTTGCACCTGGGATTCCTTAAGGCCAAGTGCAGGACCTTGCATTTTGGCCTTGTTGAACTTATATGGGCCCACATCTTAAGCCTGGTGAGGTCCTTCTGCAAGAGAGAGGCACCCTTTCTCTCCAGCATGCTGAGTACACCACAGCTTAATGTCATTGGCACACTTGCACGGGGTGCACTTGTTCCCACTGTGCATGGGATATTACACAGCACCAGTCCCAGTACCAATCCCTGAGGAAGCATCTTTTTCATTACAGATTACACAATAAACTCTGCCAGGGCAGACTGAGAGTTAAGAGATGTAGCTTTGTATTCTATGGGGCAGAAAACAGAATGAAATTTGTTTTTCCAGCTGTTGGCATTATTGAAAAAAAGAAAAAAGACCACAAACAAAACCAACACCCCCACCCCCCCCACCCCCGACCTCTAAATCTAGGGAGAAACTAGGATTT
>VWZI01005512.1:101011-122396 GCA_013396835.1 Psilopogon haemacephalus
TCTTTTTTTTTTTTTTTTTTTTTTTTTTTTTGTCTCCACAAGGTTTTTCCTTTGATTAGTATAGCAAATGGAAGGAAAAAATACAGTTTTATAAGTGGATACTCATGGGTACTGCTATCCCTGAGTCCTTTTTTGTGATGAAAGTCTTATTTCCATGTTTGGACAAAGTTCTTTTTTTTATACTCACAGTGATAACATGAACCATTCTGACCTCAATTCATTGGTTAATAGGGCTGTACAATAAAGTGAAATTCTCCAACAGAGAAGAATGCTACAACCACTGTTTGTGATGTGTAATGCTACGGGTTATTCTCTGTTGTCAAGCAGAGAAGGGGATGAACTCTTCATCTCATCTGTAGGAAGCAGGGCTCTTGAAAGTCTATGGTAAATCATTTATTTTGATAAGTTCACTTTCATTTGAGCCTGCAGCATTTAGTATTCTTCAGCTGCTCCCTTACCAAACACTGTTAAGGCTGCGAGTGAATTTTGATGTGTTGCTGCACTTATGTAGCATCCACCATTGAGGATCTCAAAATGTTATACAAACTCTAATGAGTACAGTTTCTCAACACTCCTGGGAGGTGCAGAAGTACTGTTAACCCAATTTAATAGATAAGGAAAGCAAGAAGCAGAGAAACCAGTGGATGGATATTCACCTAGATTCACCTGTATATATATTTTGCAAATTTTTGTTCATAAAGAAAAAATCAGTATCTCTAGAAATACAAACTGAAATTTGTGTTTAGAGGTTCATTCAAGAGAAAAAAATTTAGTGAGTGGTACATTTCAGTATTAAGGCACACAGAAATGTTCCAAATTTTTGAATAGGCATATAGGTATTTGCAAAACAGAATGAAAATTCCTGAGTGTGCTTAAAGATGTAATTTATTTTTCTGTATGCATCTAGAAGATGATTTGGGACTGACAGATGTCACACAACTGAGAGAAACAGCTATATATTCTGCAAGGAAATAGGGCTCACTGGGAGAAATCACTATGGCTTGAGATAGTCTATTTTAAATGAAATAGTGTCTCTTGAGGTAATGAAGGCTCCTTAAGAAAATTGCTACTACAGTTAGTCACTGAGAGTTTTATGGTGCTGAAACATACAGTATTTTGAATTTTGGGGGCAATAGTTTTCCTTTAAAGAATCACCTGTGAGTCTCTTGGGGGGCACTAAGTCTTCCCATTTTCCCATTCCTGCCTCTCCAGGTCTGCTGAAGAACCTTGGGAACTGCCTTGTCCACTTGCAGGCTGGGCACCTGTATTGGGTTTAAGCTAGCTCCCCGTAGCTCAAAGCTCAATAAAATACTTGATTTGATTTGGAAGAAAAAAAGATATAAACTTTAACAATAAATAAAAGGTAGATGGGATTACAGAGGCTGGGGAGAAAGGGGATCCAGACTCTGGGATTGATGATTTGATGGCGGATGAAGCAGGATGCAGGATTTTGATGGTGAAATGCAGTTAGTTAGAGTTCCAAATAGAAAATGGTAGTACTCCTCCACGTGTTTGCTGGGGAGCACACTGTGTTTGGCAGCGGGGCAGCAAGTTGCTGGTCAGGCAGGATGGACCAAGAGAAAAAGAGAGAGAAGGCAAAATGTCCCCCTTTTTATAGCAGTCTCAGCAGGAAGTGCGAGGGGGCTAAATATGACACCTGAGGGGCAGGTCAGACCACCTCCAGGGAGGAGTAAGGATAAGGCTTCAGGTAGGCTTAACCCTTTACAGCAGCACTGCAAAGTGCCTTTTAAGTGACTCAGTACCATTTCTAAAAGAAGCAGCAGGGGATGCTGTGGGGTAAAAAACCCTGTCCTCCTTCCTGTCCCAACCACTGCAGGACCTCTCTAGGAGGGTCCACAGAACTTGCCACTTTTAGGAGCAAAAATCAAACCAGTTGGGTTTTGGGTTAACACAGAGCACAATTAAAAGACCATCCAGGTCGCTGTTGAATAATTATTTTCTGCTTTTATTTTCAAATTGGGGATGATAATTGTATTTAATTCCACTCCAAAAAGTGATGTGGAGGAGCAGGTGTCAAGCAGTTTGAATGGATTGTTTCTGATCTTCCAAATGGAAAGATATGAAGATTTCAACACCATGGCAAAATGGATACTTTCCACATTTGTAGCAGTTAACAAGTTCAGACTGGGGAAGATACACCACATAAAAAAGACCTTCCTCCAGGCATTTAACAAATGTCTGGAGACCATAAACTAGCTGTATCTGAGAAACCAGGACCTCATCTAAAATAAAATTGCTGTTGACAGATTCTCAGAAAAATAATCTTCTGAAAGTCTAAGATAATTAGTTACTAGAGTCTACATGTTAGTGAGTTATTTGGGCTAGGAGAACATGTTCCTTTATCAAGCACTTGTTACTGAAATCTAATTCATCTGGATTACTATGGAGGTTTCTGAATGTTTTACTGTTCCTTATCATAATCAGAGATGTAATAAAACCATTGTAATCCTCAAAGAGTCTCTGATAGTGGTGGTTGCAGCAATGCCTGGCAGATAAAGGTAATCGGATGCCAGGTTTCAGGGCATAAACTAATTTCTTGCAGAGGTTGGAAGGAAATGTTTCCTTCCGTGTGCTGAACTGCAACAATTATCAAGGTACGAAATGCACGTTGAAGTGAAATTATGTCCTAGAATCAAACTTTTCTCTGAATTTTTATTTATTTCCTATTTATTCATTGCCATCTGGCAGGACACTAGATCTACTAGACCATGTAACTAACTTGGTATAGCAAATCTTACAGCAAAGTAGTTCTATTCAGACATGCAATGCAATGTTAATCCTTAGATTCTGACAATATGTTCTGACAAAGACTGTCTTAATAACTTTGCTAATAAATGTGTCTGTGTTGAAAATGAAAATTAGATTACTTCAATACTTGAACTATCAATAGAGAAATGCACATTTCATGCATGCAGAGGAGGTGGATTCTTTTGATACTGATTTTGCATTGTATGCTGTGCATGGATGTTACATAGTCGTGATGACCGGGAAAAAAAAAACTATTCTCTTTCCTTTCCCAAATGGCTTCCCTGTAAATATTTTAAAGCCACATCTGAATGGTTGAAAATGTCATACCCCAGCACTTATAGAAATAATGTTACCTAAATCATATTTGTTCCTGATATAGGTCAAATGATAGCAATGCAGTTTAATCAACCATGCATTTGGATAGCTGATTCATTCTAGAAGATTAGGCGTTACAGAGGAAATTAGCATGCTAGCTCCTTTTAGATTAGCTGAATCTTGTCACCTTAGAAAACCCCTGGGACCCCAAACCCAGTAACTGTAGAATAAGAAGGATTTCTGTTTTGCCATGCTTTTCTCAAGCAGACATCAATTTACATGCTGATCAAATTTTAATGCCCATGTTGCTGCAAACATCATTTTTTCTTACCAGCTGGCTGTGATTCTCTCCAGACTTTATGAAATAGTGGCCTGTGAGCAGAGTGATGCACTCACTGTCTTAAATTCCTGTAGTGCTGGGCTGAAGCCATTGCACCAAAACTTAGAGCATTTGTTGACTGCCATCAATTAAGCTCTGGTTATTGTCGGATATGATTGATGTATATTTTCTATTGTTTACAATAGGCATGATAGGAAAAAAAAAAAGTTCTTTTTTCATAACATGTAAAAGTGTGCTTTATTATATTTACATAGAACTCATTAACATATATTGCATATAATGAGCCTTTATATGGGCTTATTGATGGTTTTTAAATCCAAGGGCCTCAGTGTGTCTCCCTGGTTAAGCAGCTGCCCTGCGTACACCCCTGCCCTTCCTGGTCAGCTCTTGGAGAAAGGCTGCTGGGGGTAAAGGGGTGAAAGAAGAGAGAGAACCTCTCACATTGGTGCCTGCTATCATTACTCACTCAATAATGAAATAAAAGGAGGAAAATTTGAGAGAAAGAAGAATTTAAACAAGTGAAAAGAAAGTTTATAATAGATGTTAATCAGGCTTAGAGCAGAATTCAAACAATATAATATCAAATATGTGTTTATTCCAATTAACTTTGTGACAGGCACATTTAAGCAGCTTTAAATGCATCTCTTAATTGGTGTATTTTCCAGGCCACATTTATTTGATCATTTTAGATAACAGAACAGCAGAAGGGAAAATTCAATTGGCAGAGTACAGAGAGAGAAGATGAAAGCTACATGTGGAATGGAAAAATGAACTATTATCACAAATGTTAGTAATTAGATCACATCTATTCATTATAGGTTTAGGGATTTAGTCTATCTTTTAATATTTATTTATTGTGATTGGGTTTGGCAGCAGCATTCCCCACAGTGATGCAGACTGAAGCCTGATGCTAACTTCTCGGCTGGTGCTGGATGAGAGACCAGATGAGTGGCATTCCCTTGAGGGCTGTCTTAGGAGGGTCATTCCTCAGCAAGAAAGACTCCAGTTCAACAAAGATCTTTGCTAGCTGTATGCCGGCCCTGGCAATCACAAAGTATGTGCTTGCTTAAAGTGCATACTTATGTGCTATTGACTTTGAGTAACTCAAGGTTAAACATGTGCTAAATGCTTTGCTTTGCATGCTGAGTCTGAACCAGAGGAAGGCAGTGGTGACAGGTTCGTTAGCTTTACCAGCTGCACAGTTCCCTGTTCCTCACTGTGTTATTATTTAGGCCATCAATGATTGGAACAGCAGCAATTTCAAGCAGCAATATGAAGTTCCTTAGGACAGCTCATTACAAGCAAGACATGCTTTTGCGTGCTTGGAAAATAAAGCCTCTATATTTACATTTTTCAGAAGGCTGTTTGCTGAAAAAAATTGGAGCAATCCACAGACCTTGCCTGTTTATACTTAGTGAGAACATTAATTGTCTCAAATCATTGTTAGAGCATCTGTTTCACATTTTGACAAGTGCACTTATCTCCTTCTTCTCTCCTACCCCTCCCTTTCACATTCCTTGACTAAAAATAATGAATAAATTACAAAGAGATGACAAAAGTGTTGATAATCAAGATAAAAAACAAATGAACTGGAAGTGGCTATGTTGCTATGTGAAGCTGTAAATTGCTTTCTTTTCTTGTGCATTGAATCTTCTGACTTAGCATCTAAAAATACCAGAACATGAGAAAATTTTAAGAAATGTTCTAAAACAGAGAACTTTCGGAAGGAAAGTCTTCAAGATCTCACCTTTTTGAGGAGCAGACAAGGATGCATGGAGGAATTAGGAAGGCTTGAAAGCAGCTGAAAAGTTGGGATGGTGAGGAGGGAGTTAAAAAACTCAATTTTAATTAGGATTTAATGAGCAGATATTATGCTTATGAAAAAAAGAACTAGACTGAAGCAGAAGACAGAAAGCACAGCCCAGGCCTTGCTTTACCTTTTTTTTTTTTCTCTGCAGTCCAGGCTGTCTGTGCTAGACCCCAGACATTTTACAGCTCATTCACTGAAACAGCTTTTCTAGATGTCCCTGTTTGCCTTTCCTGTTTGTGCAGGATGCCATGAGAGTGGCAGCCTGCACGGATGCGCTTTGCTCAGCTGTTTGCTACATCCAGACAGTGTGCACTGAGCTGGCCATAGTGGCAGACATGTATTTAAGACCATCTTCTGCACCTGTAAATTGGAAAAACTCCCAATTCTTCTCTTAACACAATTGCTTAAGAATGTATTGAAAATTTGCATAGTGATACTAGGATACCCAGGCTCTGCATTTTCAGCACTATTTCACTTGACCTGAAATAGATGGACTATATAGACGAAAAGCTGTGAAGTGGATTAGTTTAAAGAGAGGGGGGTGAGACCCCACCTTGAGTACTGCATCCAGTTCTAGAGTCCCTATTACAAGAAGGATATGGATGTGCTGGAACATGTCCAGAGAAGGACTGTGAGGATGATCAGAGGGCTGGAGTTCCTCTCCTATCAAGACAGACAGAGAAAGTTGAGGCTGTTCAGTCTGGAGAGCAGAAAGCTCCAAGGAGACCTTATTGTGGCCTTGCAGTAACTTAAGAAAGCTGGGGAGGGACTTTTTAGGATGTCAGGTTGTGATAGGACTTGGGGGGAATGGAACAAAACTAGAAGTAGGTAGATTCAGATTGGATGTTAGGAAAATGCTCTTCACCATGAGGGTGGTGAGACACTGGAATGCGTTGCCCATGGAGGGGTTGAAAGCCCCATCCCTGGAAATTGAAGCTAGATGACCCTTGGGGCCACTTCCAGCTCTGACAATTCTGTGATTCTATGATTCTTTCTTTGGTTTAAAACATTTCATGTACTTAAGTCATTCTTGTTCATTAAAATGGAAAGCTGTATAAATATGGAGTAACCTCAGCTCACTATATTTTTATTTTTGAAGAATTACAGAACAGATTGGAGATTGGAAGGGACCTCTGAAGATCCCTAGTCCAACACCCTTGCTAGAGCAGGATCACTTGTTCACACAGAAACATGTCCTGTCAGGTTTTAAATGTATCCTGAGGTGAAGACTATGCAATGTCTCTGGGCAGCCTGTTCCACCGCTCTGCCACCCTCAAAGTGAAGAATTATTTCCATATATTTACATGCAGTCTCCTTGTCCCGGCATAGAATGACGGAGCATCCTAGGATTGATCCAATTCCTGGGCTCTCTTCTCCCTCTACTGTTCAAAGGTTTGGTAGGGGGTGAAGGGTGGGGCATCCCAGGTGGCCCTGGGACCCAGCGGGGGGACCTCGGGATGCCCATATACGTGGAACCTTGAATCAATTGGCCGGCCAGGAAATGTTGGATGCCTGATGGACAGTTTCATACGCCCCCGTAGGGTACTCAAACGGGTCAGCAGCCAGTTTCTTCTCTCTTCCCGCTCTCCTTGTCCACCGTCGTCCACGCAGTAGCTGGGAGAAGCCCCAGCCATGTGCACAGCAACAGGCAGCGAGGCACGGCAGCTTTCTTCTACGTGGCAAGGCTGACCCCTCTCTCTCCTTTCCCAGTTTCTCTCCCTCTTTCTAATCCCTCTTTTATTTTCTTTAAATCGGTTTCCCTCCTTCCGCGGTCCCCCCCCTCGGTTCGGGAAGGAGCCCCCCCTCGGTTCAGGAAGAAGCGTGTTTCCCCCCTTCACTTCGCGCTCCCGCGGGTACTCATAGGCACGATCGGGATCTGTTTTTGCATGTAACCTCTCTGTTTTCCCCAGTCCTGGTTGTTAAACGTTTATACCTGACATTTGAGCGATATTTGTGTCTTTTCTGCCAACCGAAAACCCAAAAGAACCAGCGAGGTGAGCACTAGGACCCCCTCGTCCCACGGGATACTGCATCTAATTAGTGCTATCCCGTGACACTCCTGTCTCCAGTTCATGTCCATTGCCCCTTGTCCAGTCACTGGACACCACTGAGAAGAATCACAGTATCACAGTGTATATCTGGTTGGAAGAGACCTCAAGGATCGTCCAGTCCAACCTTCAATCCAGCACTGAAGGGGCAACAATAAACCATGTCCCTAAGTGCAAGGTCCACACACAACTTGAAGACCCCCAGGGATGGTGATTCCACCACTGCTCCAGGTACACAATTCCAATGTCTGATAATACTTTCATCAAAGCAATATTTCCTAATATCCAGCCTAAACTTCCCCTGGTGCAGCTTGTAACCATCTCCTCTAGTTCTGTCACTTGTTATAAAGGAGAAGAGTCTGGCCCCCTCCTCACTATCCTTCATGTGCTTGTAGAGAGTGATACGGTCTCCCCTCAGCATCCTCCAGACAGAACAGCTCTCTCAGATTCTCTTTGTAAGTAATGTGCTCCATGCAAATCATGAGCCTGGTTGCCCTTCTCTGGACACTCTTCAGCACCTCAATATCCTTCTTGTTGGCAGGCTCCATCCTATTGATGCTTGCCCTTTAGATATAATCTTAGTGGCTCTCCTCTGCAGTGTCTCCAGTAGTTCTTTGCCCTTGAGCTGGAGTGCCCAGGGGTGGACACAGTACTCCAGACAAGTTCTCACTAGCCCAGGATAAAGGGGCAGGAGAACCTCCCTTGACCAACTGGACACTTTCCTCTTAATGCATCCCAGGATGCCATTTGCTTTCCTGGCTGCGAGGGTAGACTGCTGGCTCATGGTCATCCTGTTGCCTACCAGGACTCCAGACCCTTTTCCTCAGAGCTGCACCAAACAGGTCAGCACCAAACCTGTGCTGATGGGGTTGTTCTTCTGCAGATGCAGTACTTTACACTTGCCCTTTTAAAATTTAGTTATGTTCATCTCCACCCAGCTCTCCAGTCTGTTCAAGTCATGCTGAATGGCAGCACAGCCTTCAGGTGTGTCAGTTACTCTTCTCGTTTTTTTTCTGTCACTAAGGAATATGTTGAACATGACTGAAAAAGACTGGAGAAGAATCAGAATACTGACACATACGTAGAAAACAATTGCTTCATATATAAATTCTGCTGTTATGCCAATACAAGGACTTTTTTTTGAAAAAAAATTTGATGCTTACTTGGGAGATGAGTATTGTTTTGCATTTTTGGGCCTTGTGTCATTTAAAAAGACTGCTGCCAAGTTGCTGTGGAGTTATGCTTCTAAGTCCAATAAACCTCATTACACAGATGAATAAACTCAGGCAAACATGAAGTAACTGCTCCCTTATGGCAGAAAAAAGTCACTGAAGAATTCATCTGGGGACTTTACAACTCAAAATGTAACATTTTCTTTCAGACTTGGAATAGGTTAATTAACTTTTGAGTTCATTAGTAGCCGATGTCTGTAATTTGAAGGCTATTCAGTTGCCAATGTGACATGAGTGGATGGTGTGTGTGAACTATCTCTGGTTCCTCTGGAACTTGTATCTGCTGCTCAGAGAAGCCTCACTGCTGGCAGACACAGCCCCTCTGAAGATCTTTGCTGACATTTTTTATTGTCTTGACTATAAATGTTATCTCCCCGGGATTACAGACTGCTACCTTTGGCTGATGTGACATTTTTTCCAAGTCAGATGTAGGAGCTCAAAAATTCTATCAGGTTTCACCAGCAGAGGATTCCCTCTGCTCCAGAGCACCTCTCTTTGAGAAGTGTGTTTTAGAGTTGTCAAATCATTTAATTCAATGTCTTTCAGGTTTTAACAGAGAAGTCTTTCTTCTGGAAGTCATTGATGGGGCAAAGCTCTCAGTTACAGACTATGTCTACAATGGTAAGAGGTAAGAAGCTTAGACTTTTATTATAAACACATGGTGGCTTAGCAAGAGGTCTGTACATTGCTATTTACCCTGCTGGCACTGCTTGTGAGCATTCATGCCAGGGACACAGACAGGGCGTCACTACACTGGGTCTTGGAAGGTGTTAAGAGGCATATTTAACACAGGCAGCGATCAGTACCGACAAGGGATATTGCTCCAGGGCGGAATATAAGGAAACTAATTGGGTACAGATCATAAACCACCTTATCCTCAACTACCACCTGGTAAGCACAGTGCTTATTCTACAGAGATGAGCAACTGGCTCTACCAAAGCGCAACCAGTCTGATAGGTGCTGCCCTTTGAATTCTCTTTTTCATTGGAACAACAATGAAAAATCACTTTGTGTGAAGAGCTGTGAGCCATGATAACACAGTGTCAATTATAAATATACTGAAGTATCAACAGAAGAAGCCTCTAATCACTTTTGAATTGTGACTTGGTCCAGAGGTTTCAGGTAAGATTAAACCCTTTCCCTTTGAGATTATTCCCCTAATATCTAGATCAAGGAAGCTTCTTAGAAAGCCATGAACTTAGAGACCTCATTTGAATGCAGTATTTTATGCTTTTAAGGTTCACAAATGCTACTATATCCCCCCCCCTTCCCAGTATACCGTCAGGATATTACACAGTAAGGATGCCTTTTTTTTTTTTTCCCCCAGCTCCCAGCTACACAAATATTTTCCTCCTCGTGGGAACATATGACAAGCACAAACTCCATTAAAATTGGTTAACCAAATGTGATTATATCAAAACCTGATTTCATATTAAAAAAATGCTGAGAACTTCCTCCTTCCTTCCTCTATGAAATAAAAGTTCAAAGAAGCTGTATTTTCAGATACTATAATTAGGTCTGATTAAAAAAAAAAAAAAAGAAAAAAAAAAGAAAAAAAGGAACACTTTCTTCTTTATTAATATAAGGTTTCCTTGAGAAAATTTCAAATGCATTAGAGAGTGATTTTCTTTTCATTTTAAAAAGCTTCTCTTTAATTTACAAGTTGAAAGGCCTTTAAGACCAATATTAGTGATGTGAGCACAGTTCATCTTTCTGAGGGCAGAATAACTCTAATATCAGCAGCTTATTAGACAGTAAGAATATTTTAATAGGTGAGAAGCTATCTTTGTACTCACAGAACAAAGATGTTTCCTTAGACAACACCAAACTAACGAGAAGTTGGTTTCAGAAAATGAGTGTTTGTGGGTATAGCTTCCTGCTCTAAAATAGTTTCACAAAATAATTTTTTAAAAAGAATAAAAGGTCAAAGTATTTCAGCCTGACAACTTTTAAACAAAATATTTTACTGTTTTGCCATTTAAAAGTGATGCTTTTGTCAAATTAGCTGAAGTCATAAAATATAGTAAATAACCTTTTCTTAGGTCAAAAAAATTGATTTACAGTTGAAATAAAGATTTGGGTCAGCAAAAGACATGCTCTCTCCCAATGCATATGCTACACACCCTTCTGCATCACCGAAAACCTTTAACAATGACTACCAGGATAAACTGAAAAATGTGTTCAGTTTTCCAGCTAAAACATCCAGTGTTTACATAGCTGTATTTTAGGAGGTTTGGGGGTTTAGTTTCTGACTCTTCAACAGAATTCATGGATAGCTTTGTGGAGTGGACCAAGATTTGCAAGAGGATTCACATTACACTTTTATCAAATTCAGGCAATGAAGTTTAAAATCTGATCAACTATTTCAAAGTCTAGAGGTGCTGAAAATCCAAGAGTGCCTGAGTTTTTAAGTCATGTTTTTACAGGTGCTTGAGTTATGCTTTTGTAGATGAGCTGAAGTTCTGTACTATTGGTTAGGCCAAAAGTATATCTTTTCTCAACACAGAGTTTCCTCAGGACTCTTTCTCACAGCTTTCTAGCCTGTTGGATTTGCTCTGAAAGACATTCTCAAAGCACTGGTGGTGCTCCAGGCAAAATGTAGTGCAGCTTCTGTTTTCCTTGAAAACAAAGATGAAGTATTCCTGTGGGAGGTTACCTCTCTTTTCACTGCAGTGTGAGCTTTCAGGGTCAAAATGAATTGAGAGTTAATGGGGTGCCTTTCTGTTCTCTGTCCAGAGAAAGGTAATTTAGAGGGAGGTTTATGTTCACAGGAAGATTTCACTGATAGTTCTTGTGTGGTTGATTATTGTGGCATTAAAAAAAAAATAAATTAAAAGTTCTTGATTATATCAGCAGATTGTCCCTATTCAGTAGATATGAAGCAACATGCTTTGAATTTGAAAATACAGTGTTTTTAAGACTATGCTATGTGACATGTGCTCAGGTTTGGTTGTGTGTCGTTTTGATTTTTTGGTTGGTTGTTACTGGTTTTTTTGGATATGAGAGATCCAGGTTCAGTTGTTTCTTTTAAAGGGCTCCCATCTACATTAAACTTCCTTTTTCACTGCAATACCTATATTCTCAGACATTTTGGCAAGAGACTATTCTTCCACATAGCAGGGGAAGCTCGCTGTGAGTGACTTGAGGCTCAAAGATCAGCCAGAGACAAGAGGAAAATTACTGTGCAGTTATGGTAGAAGATCTCTGCATCTTTACTGCACTCCAAATGTATTTGGATACTATGCAATAGTGCATGAGTAGTGCTTGGAGTAATGACTCCCACTTTTAGATGTCCCTACCAAGTGCACAAAACTGTACTACACTAAGAGTGGTCAGCTGATTGGGTTGATAAGCACAGATTACTGAGAAACTGAGGTATCTGTAGTTCTCTAGTGGGTCACAGTCTTTCACTCTCTTGACTAATGTTTCTGAAGGTCAAATCTGTCTCATCTATGCTGATGGAAGGACCTCCAAATTAGATTAGTCTGTACTTTTCAGCAGTGGATACAAATTCCACCTACAGAAGAACAAAGAAATGATCTTCACTGGGAAAAGCTAAAGAACAGAACTCTACTCTCTGCTATCATGCATAGAATTTTATGTCCTGATGATATCCAATACCATGCTGCCATTGTGCCAGCTCCAAAATGGAAGTGCTGGCTGGAACAAAGCATCATGTGGCTTGAAGTTAAAAACGTAATATGGGAGGCTTCCTGTTCTAGTTGCTGCTTCCGGTTTGGGCCATTGGAGACGTTTTATCACTGGCCTCTGCTGCTGCTTCTGGTATTTGCTGCATTTTTCTGCAAGTAGGCTAATGTGGGCATAGTATATTATTTCCAATAAACTTTTTATCTTAATCCAGAGGGCTTTTTTTGGTTGTTATTGTTACTATATGGGGAAGGGGAATTTGTGAGAGTGGGCTGTGTTAAACCAGTACATCTGCTCTGCCCATAAAATCTGGAAAGCATTTGCTATATGCCTAACAGTGCACCTTTCTTTACCTTTGTGCAGTAGGGAAGGCCTAGAATTCAGAAATCTAACTTGTCATCCTAAGTGAGAGAGTAAACTTAATAATAGGTTGTCTTCAGGCTTAAATTTGGTACGATGAAGCTACTGGAAAATATCCAGTTGAATTTACCAGAGAGTGGTTAAAATCCTTAGTATTCCATATAATTCAGGCTATTCAGTAGTATTTGTATTTTTCAAATTGCCTTCATCCTTAATATGGATTATTTTTACAAAGATTTCATTATTTATAATTTCACAGATTTATTTCCTGCATTTTCCTGTTAGTCTGGAGGACACAGTAATTCACCATTCCAGGAAAATAAAAAAAGAAAATTTTGGAAGTGTAATATAAATAGTGAGCATAGATTCACTGCATAGATATTTGAACCAGTCAAGAGATCCATATCTCAACAGTTACCTAATTATTCCAAGGAGGAAATGTTTTCCTTTCAAAATATTTCAATTTTTAAGTAGTTCTGTTATCTTTCTGAAGGAATGTCTTCATTTTGATGCTGTGCAACATGTGTTGTGTGGCTTCTAGATCAACAGGAAATTCAGGTAGGTGTCTTGTCCACTGGACAGGTAATCAAGTCCAATCTTCCAAGTTCATCATCACCTGATAGGTAATCACTATGAGATAAGTACCTGGTGTTAATATTTGTTAAATAGTAAGCAACACATATAGTCTTGTTTAGTCAGATATAAGATAGTCCTTGCTAAAAACATTTGCTTAAATGAAATGAACTTATATAAATTAACTTAAAATATAAAGTTAAGCAGGACCAAAACAGGCTATAAAGAAAGAAATTATTGTAGTTCATAGTGTCCTCTTCAGAAAATATTTGGAAGAAGAGGAAGCCTGAAGCATGATAATGTGAAAAGACCGAGGAGGTTGGTGTACTTCATCTGAACTGGAAAGAAAATAATACAACCTGTACACAGCATGCAGGAGGTAACTCTTTTCTACAGGAAATTTTAGCATAAAAATCAAACAAGACAAAACTTTTCAGCTCAAAAGTGGTCCTGTTGGGAAACATGATGATGTGGAAAATGTTTATATGGCATTTATGTCCATTATGTCTGCTCTGGGAAAAGAGAGATGATTTCTCTCTCCAGGACTGCCCATAAAGCTTGCTTCACCTGTATACTGGTGGCTTGAAATTAAAATAAAATGCCTCATCAGTAAGCAGTAACACTATGCCACATTGTCAGTGACCAGATTCCTGTTGTTATGTCTCAGTTTGAAGTATATTATATTTTAATTACATTCAGTGTATGATCCAGGTTAAGTAGGGCAAAAGAAACATAAAATCCTAGGGCAAAACTATTTAAACAGAATAGTCTCTGAAGTTAATTATACATAATAGCCAGTGAAGGGGGATAATTTTCCATTTCTTAAAATTAAGCAATAAATACCTTCTGCCACGATTTTCTATTTTAAGGAGAAAATTTTTGAGAGAGTGAGCTTTAGAAAAGACTATGTTGCTACAGCAGACATAAAAATTAACATTTAAATAATGGTTCATAATGCATTTCAAATTTATACAGTCATTTTAATATGTATTATATATCTTTATTAAAAAGTTTAAGTATATATTACTTTTTTCTAACATTATCTTTGCCAATGATACTTGTTACTTGTATTTACTAATAGTAGTTAGACGATGTTTTACCATCTTCTATATCCTTTTTGATTTTTTTTTCTTACCAGTTTTTCCAGTATTTTCAAACAATTTTGGATTTCTCAATTCACTTCTGAAAATAGTGAATTCTATTTCAATATGTAATAATAATAATAATAATAATAATAATATATCCTAAATGAGTAAAAAGTAAAGCTATCTGAGAAGATGAGAAGATCATGTCAATCTTCCCTCCCATCCTTTTCACCTTCTTAATAGCAACTGAAAGTTTTTATTAAATTATATGAGCATGTTTAAAATTCAGGTTCAAAATATCATTTGACTGTGTTCTGTGGTTTTACTTAATGCATGGAACTCATGGACGTAGTACATCACTGAGTCAGTTAATTTAACTTGCATTTTCAGAATGAGAACTTTTGGACATTGATTTCAAAGTTTCGACATGTGAAAATAGTGTAAAATAGTGCATAAGAAAGCAGTGTTTTTTATGCAAAAATTATTTCCACTGGCAAATTTGGATCACAGTCAAAATTTGTAATCCAGTTCCATTCCCAAGCAGAATATTTTTGTCAGGAGTAATCAAAATTTACTGTCACCACCCATATTCAAGCATGCTTCCAAGAAATGGTATGTTCAGAGCTGTTTGTGAGGAAGCCATGACACATGTAAGGAGAGTAAACTCATGTAGCCAACTGATCATTTATTGAAATTACAAAGGAATGTTTGACCTCATGTTATTAGTGGAATTAGTTCGGAACTATGCCCTTTATTGTACAAAATTATTCATTTCATATATATATAAATGAATTCACTTTCAGGCAAAAAGGCTGGTTGGGTAGGTGGTCCAAATTACTATTGCGTATCCTCATATCTTACCAGAATGATTCTCAAAGTGTTTAAAAATTGATAGATGATGCCTTTATTCTATCTCAAACAAACAATTTTGCATTTTCTTAATGAATAAAGCAAACAAATTTATTCTCATAATGTTTTCACACAGAAACTTTATGTCTTAAGTGGGTGACCTTGTGTCACTTCCATTAACATTCATATACAATTTTTACCTTAGATCAAGAAAAGCAAGTCCTAATGGGCTCCAGGATTGACATCCTCTGGAACCATACATTTCCTGAGGGGAGTAACGATTAGAGGAGATTACTGGCCTGGGGCAAATCTTCCAGCATTCACATTTCTCAACCAGTCATCAGCTTCCATGTAAAGCCTTTTGCTTTGATCAGTGTTTGTCAATTCTTACTCTGCTTATTCCCTTTATGTGTTCAATGCATTTTTTTTTTTCTTGACAGGATATATTCTGTACATTTTAGTTCTCATTTACAAGGAAAGACACATTTTCAAGGCTTATGATATCTTAGGGCATACTTTTAATTATATTGATTTTTAAGTTTATTATTGTTGCTTAAATTGTGTTATTAGTCATATTTTAATCTGCATTGCATGAGTGCCCAAAGTCCGAATTGAACTATCATTTGCCTTCTGCTAGGCATTCTACAAAGACAGGAGAAACATGCAGATGCCAGAATTAGAGAAGCACATAGATTGAAAGAGACATTTAAAGGTCACCTAGCCCAATCCCCCAGTAGTAAGCAGCAGCATCCCCAACTAGATCAGGCTGCTCAGAGCCCCATCAAGCCTCACCTTGAATGTCTTCATGGATGGAGCTGCTACCACCTCCCTGAGCAATCTGTTCCAGTGTTTCACCACCCTCATAGTAAAGAACTTCTTCCTTATGACAAATACAAACCTACCCTCCTCTAGTTTAAAACCATTGCCTTTTGTCCTATTGCAATATGCCTTTGTAAACAGTCCCTGCCCATCTTTCTTGGAGGCTACCCTTCAGGTACTGGAAGGCCTCTAAAAGGATCCCTTGGAGCCTTCTCTTCTCCAAGCTGACCAGCTCCAACTCTCTCTGCCTGTCTTTGTAGGAGAGGTGCTTCTGCCCTTGAATTGTTTTTGTGAAACTCCTGTGGACCCATTTCAACTTGTCAATATCCTTCATGTGCTGAGGACTCCAAAGCTGACCAAAGTACTCCAGGTGAGGTCTCACCAGTGTGGAGTGGTAGAATCACCTCATTTGATCTTAATGCAACAAAGGATATGATTTGCCTTCTGGACTGCAAGTGGGTGTTGTGGCTCATGCCCAGCTTTTCATCCACTAGAACTTCAAAGTCCTTCTCTGCAGGGCTGCTCACTATTACATCATCCCCAAGCCTGCACTGATAATGACACTTGTCCTGACCCAGTTGCAGGACCTTGCACTTGGCCTTTTTGAACTTCATGAAGTTTGCATGGGCCGACTTCTCCCCTATTGAGGTCCATCTGAATGACATTCAGTCTCTGTGGCATATCAACCATGCCATTCAGCTTGTCATCATCTGCAAAGTTGCCAATGATTCTCTCTATCCCACTGTCTGTGTCATTGATGAAGATATTAAGCAACATTGTCCTAGCATGGACATCTGAGGGACTTGTCATCCATCTAAAACTGGATATTGAGATATTGACTACCATTCTCTGGATAAGATCATTCAAAGAATTTCTGCTACAGAAGTTTGGCCTTCGATGCTTAAATGGCTATCTGTGGAATGTTATTGAAGAGATTAATGTTTACTGAAAGGCTTTTTGATTGTTGGTTGGTGATACCATTTTCAGATTCACTAAATACTGTTTTTCTAAAAGTTGTTGAATGTATTTTCAATTATTACAAAATTTTGACAAACAAATACTTTCCAAAATAGAATTTAGAAAAAGCAAATAAAAGCAGGATAATAATGGCCGTTTTTTGTTTTGGGGTTTTTTTTTTGTAATTTGACCTATAGTCTACATATATTCTTGACTATTTGAACACCTGAATTTTATTTTTTTGTCTTCAATTCTCATTTTCATATGCAGCAAGTAGAAGGATCTTCATTTTCAACATAAACTGTCTTACAGCACATAGAGAATATAATTTTCATTAACTGACAGAATTTTGGTCTGTGTTAACAAGAAAATGAGAAAAACCTGTCCTTTTGTAATATACACCTGGGAAGCATCAGCCATATGATCTACTTTTTGTCTAACAGGTGTGGCTGCCTATCAGATTCAGCACAAAGAATATTGCAGTCTAGTCATGATTAGATTAATTCTGTATATAATGGACTTCATACCTTTAGGTTCCATTTCCTTTCAGTTGCATTGCTGTAGTGCAGACTAACTTGTCCAACAATCATGCTCAGTATGCTTCATATAAAATAAAATCTCTGTGAATGTTTTGATTTTAGGTCAGATTGACAAAATCCCACCCATCAATTAAAAAAAAAAAAAACAAACAGAAAAAAAACCCAGGAAGTGAAAATTTTGGGTAGAAATTTTCTCATAGTTGAATTTCTTAGCAAAACTCTTCATTGGCTGCAGCAAAGTAAGGATTTTGTCCTAAGATTTTCCTATGAGCATTAATTACGTGTAAAAATATCTGACCACTGTTGAAAGGAATACTCTTAAAGTGTGTCCTGCTTTTACCATGACAAATAATTCTGCTCAGAGTTTCACCACCTGTATGTCTTCAGCTTTGTTGATCACAGAATAACTTATTTTCAAGGCACATTCAGAATTTGTAAAAGGCTGGCACAAAAGTGAGAGTGTCATCATGATAGCATTAAAGAATAATTATAGAATTTTTTTTAAAGTTATACTGTCTAGTTTTCTATATTTTGTGGGGTATTTTTTAGGATAAAAATATAGGTCAGTTTATCAAGAAGTTAATTAAAAATATACAGAGAAACAATTGAGTTCACTAGTATCAAAATGTCTGTTAGAGTCCTTCAAAATGAAATACATTATCGAACATGTTATAGTATTATTTTTTCATAGAAATTCATAAGAATTTACTAATGAATTTACTGGAGCATTGTGAGAGCCAAGGTAATCCAAGTGAGTTTTCTTTCACATTCTGACAGAAAAAGATCATGTTGATTTTTCAAAAACTGCTAAATTTCACTGAAGTTCTCACTTAACTTCTCAACTGCTAAATTCTCTAACTATAGACAGAGACCTAGGTGCCTAAATTAATTTTCTCTTAACACGAATTTCAGCTGAAATTAAGAACAATAACACTTTGTAAGTCTGTTCTGTCAAATATTTGGTTTTTGCAGAAAAAAAAACTCAGATAAATGTTATTTCAATGTATTCATTCACAATTTTAATTAAAAGAATTGGAAGTACTGATTTTTTTTTTTTCCATCTAATATAAATTTTCTGGAATGCTGACTTCATAACCATTTGGTTCTGTCAGGGTACAAGAGCAAATACTATGACAATGATGAAGATACTGACTTACCTAAGGTGCTTCTGATTGTCTCTGCCCTCTAAAAATGCAGTATATGAAACCCTGCCTTTAATCAACTGATGATTGATTTGTTCCCAGTCCTTGCTATATGTGGAATAGTCTTTCCAGAGAGTAATAATTCAGCAACTTGATTTACTTCATCATTATCTTCTCCAAGAAAGGTGGCAAAATATCATCCCTTTAAGAGGGAAACACAAAATGGGAAGAAATAAAACTAGGACTTTATAGCAGAAAGTACTAATGACCAGCAATTTAAACAGTCTGTGTGCATCCTTTTCAAAGCTGGGGTACAATTAATTCTTTGAAATCTTGCCTGGTTCCATAGTTGCTGAAAATAAATGTCAGCAATGAGAAGGTCTCAGCATGTCTCACTTTCTCATATAGCTTATGCATAGCCATACCTCCAAATGAATGTATGGAATTGCACTATATGATGATGCTGTGACAAATTCTATCATCTCCTGTCTTTACTGTTTGAAAACAGTCTGTAATGTTTTCTCTTAACATGAGAGATGTGTCATGTGTCATTTTGAACTTCCAAATTGCTATTCCTCTGGATGTAGTCTTGTTGCTTGTGCAAGAAGAGCATGTCCTGGCTTGCATTACACAGAATCATATGAAGAAGCTCCCTCTTTGCTGTTTTCATGCACACAACCACGTTTCCTTTAAAAAAAGTTCTCTGATTATGGATCAAAGTGCAGTGGTTTTCAGAAGTTACTTTGCTGTCTATGTTGGCAAAAGAGACTGTGAGATGGATCTCTTTCACAGGATGTGCAGTCGTGTATGGATGGGACAATCTAACCAGAAAATGCTTATAGAAATCAATGTTTTGTTTCTCACCTACTGAAAAAAAAGGAAAGTGCAAGGAATGGGAAAACAGAGTGAAATGGAAATTGGGAATCTACCCAGAGTCCTTTTCAGAGTTCTTTCTGACATACATGTACTATGTTTGGTCCTGAAGTTATAACACATCTCTACATCTAATTAAAAAAAAAAAAAAATCACTTACAAAATGGTAATATCACATACTGCTGCAAATGCATTTCCTTTAAAAAATAGGACAAAGTTCATAGTAAAACTGCAGTGAATTGCATTTAGCTACTTATTATCCAGTGCTGGATCATTTGAGTATGCAATCAGCTAAAGGAATTAACAGGCTCTTCTCCTATATTGTTGTGGTGGTTTAAGCAGTTACCTGCCCCCCCACCTTTTGAAATAAACCCCGGCTAGGACTCAGAACACTGGAAATTGATAAACGAAGCTTTATATTTACAGTAATACACAATATATGAGCAGATATTTACAATGTATAAGAGATATTTAAAAATATATACAGTGAAAACGTAATATAGAAACACCACAGCCCTCTCAGAGATCAAAATCCCCAAGAGGGGTAACAAACCACCTCCTACCACCTTTCCTCCCTTCCCCAATCTTATCTAACTGCCTGTTGATGTGGCAGATAAGCTGAGGTAGATTGGCCAGGGGGATTAGTAGTAGGAAAGAAGGTAGTAGAATTATTAAGAATCAGCTACAAAAGACAGAGACAAAGGAACCACACAAGGAGTAGCCACAGCCAGAGAGGCCTGAAGCAGTCTGACTCTCTATGTTTGGGTTACAGTCAGTCATTTATTTTCTTTCTCAGTGAAACTCTGGGTGAAGTGACATAATGTGTTTCCCTCTCTCAGCCAATAGTCTAATTTCTCACTCAAATTCTCCAATTAGTTCAAACCAGCACATTCTACCCCTGTCTACTTCACTCAGAGTTTACTGAGAATTATATATTTAATCTAAACAACATAATACTTACAACAATGAATATTTACAAATTCACCTTGTTCCAGATGTATCTTGGATGTAGGTGATTCAAAAGCTCAGAAAACAGGAAACAGTTTGTCTCCTCACAGATGAGATGAGACCAGGGACTCCCAGGTGACATTGGGTTCATGCTCATGTACTGTAGATTCTGTTGTGATGGATGCCAGATGAAACCTAGAACAGAAAACTCCTAACACACTAAATTTAAACTCTTTCAGCTAAAGTTAGATTTATCTGTGGAATACACTGGATTTCACCATTCTCCTGCATTACCCAGTATGTATGACCAGGACCTTCTGCATAAANCAGCTAAAACTCAGAAAAACACACTGGAAGTTAATAAATGAAGTTTTATATTTACAGCGGTGCAAATATACAAATAAATATTTACAAGATATAACAGATATTTACAGAAATATACAGTAAAAAAGGTAATACACACACACCACACCGCTCCCAGAGACCAAAATCCCCAAGAGAGGGTAACCAGACTCCTCCCTACCACCTTTCCCCCCTTTCCCAGCTTTATCTCACCACCTCTTGATGCTGCAGATAAGCTGAAGATCAGAGAGATTAATGGTAGGAGAAAAGGTTAGTTAGGTTTAGTGATTTTACTCTGAATTCAGCAAGATTGAGGGACAAAGGAGAAAGCTGCCAGCGCCAGCACAGACCCAAAGCAGACTGGCCCTCTGCTAATCTCATTTGTTTTGGGAACATCTCTTAAAACAATTTTTTTTTTTTTCCTTCTCTCAGTGAATCTTGGTGAAGTGACACTGTGTATTTAACTCTCTCTCAGCCAATAGTCTAATTTTTCACTCAAATTCTCCAATTAGCTCAAACCAACACACATGCTCTTTGGCCCAGTTTTTCACAAGATTGTTCTTGAAATGAGTGCCATTGTCTGATTCGATTCTCTCTGGAGTTCCATGTCTCCACATGATTTGTCTCTCCTGTCCAAGAATGGTGTTATGTGCAATAGCATGTGGAACTGCTACTTGTTTCCAGCCATCCAGTGCTTGCCTCTACCACTGTTAGCACATACTGCTTGCCAGAACGA